>WNMW01000102.1:0-98906 GCA_009819605.1 Sterna hirundo | reverse complement strand
GGGTGAGGGGAGAACGGGGTCGGGGCCCCGCGCCTCTGAGGGGACGGGGGGGGGGGCGGGTCCTGTGAGAGGAAGAGGGGGGTTCGTGAGGGACGGGGGAGGCCGTGAGGGACGGGGGGGACCGTGAAGAGATTGGGGGGCCCTGTGAGGGCATTAGGGGGGCCCGCGAGGAGGAGGAACGTCTGTGAGGGGAGGGGGGGTGTCCCACAAGGGGAAGGGGGGGGTCCGGTGAGGAGACTGAGGGGGCCCGTGAGGGGTTTGGGGGGGCCCGTGAGGAGGGGGAAGGTCTGTGAGGAGGGGGGTGTCCTATAAGGGGAAGGGGGGGGTCTGGTGAGGAGATTAGGGGGGTCCCACAAGGGGAAGGGGGGGGTCCGCGTGAGGGACGGGGGGGTCGTGAGGGACGGAGGGGGGTCTGTGAGGAGGAGGGGGGGTCTGTGGGGGGATTAGGGGTTCTCACAAGGGGAAGGGGGGGTTCTGTGAGGGGATGTGGGGGGTCCGTGGGGAACGGGGGGGCCCGTGAGGAGGAGGGGGGGGGTTACTGTGAGGGGAATGGGGGGCCCTGAGGCCTAGAGGTGGGTGACACTGCCTCCCCCCCGCCGTGTTTTGGGGGCCCTTTGGGGGGGGGCGATACTGTGTCTGTGACAAGAGAGACCCGTGAGGGGGAGCTCTGGCCCCTGGGGTTGGGGGGGGTGTCGTCCCGTCCCCCCCACCTTGGGCTGGGGGGGACCCTTGGTCTGTAAGGGGGGGGGCTAGAGCGGGGTGTCTGCGAAATAAAGGGGGTCCCAGTGTCTGTGAGGAGCAGGGGGGGTGTTCCGTTTTGCGGGGGGGGTGTCCTGTTTTGGGGGCCCCATGCGTTAAGGAAGAGCCCCCCGTCACCATGAGAAGGCGGGTGGCCCTGTGTCTGCAAGGAGAAATGCCGCCCCATTTTTTTGAGAAGAAAAAGAGGGCCCCCCCCCCTCCCTTTACTTGTTAGAGGAAAAAGGGGAGTTGCCGGGGGGAGCTCCCCTCACCACCCCCCCTCTTTTTTTTTTTTTTTTGCAGATTATGTCTACTTTGAGAACTCCTCCAGCAACCCCTACCTCGTCCGCCGCATCGAGGAGCTCAACAAAGTGAGCACCTGCCCCCCCACCCCGGGGAAGGCAGGGAGGGGGGCACAGAGCCTTGGGGACCCCCCTTTTATTCCTGGGGGGGGGGGGGGAATCCTCTGCCCCCTCCTCACCTTTATGCCCCCACCCCAGACCGCCAACGGCAACGTGGAGGCCAAGGTGGTGTGTCTCTTCCGCCGACGGGACATTTCCAGCAGCCTCAACAGCTTGGCCGACAGCAATGCCCGTGAGCGTGGGGTGCTGCGTCCCGGGGCGGGGGGGGGGGTGTCTGGAGGGGTGCTGCACTCCAGGGGGGGGCTGTGGAGAGGTGTGGGGGGGGCTGGGGCAGTGCCCCCCCTTGCCGTAGGGCTGGGGTGTGGTGGGGGGCAGATCCCGGCTTGCTGCCGTTCCTGCCTCAGGGTGTTCAGTTCCTTGAGGGTGTCGGGGGCGGGGATGGGGGGGTGTTTGTGACACGCCGCCCCCCCAACTTGGGGTGGGGGGAGCCGGATTGTCGCAATCCACCGTCCCCGGGGTGACGCCAGGGGTGGGGGGGTCTGGCCCCTGCTGGGGGAGCCCCCAGGGCTTCCCGCATGCGTGAGCCGGGCTGTGCTGCGCCCCTCCCCGCACCCCCCCGCCCTTCCCCCCCTCGGCCTGGGCTGCTGCCAAAATCCGGGGGGGGGCTGCTGGGAGAACAATGCGCCTCCCAGCTTGACGGTGGTGAGGGGGGTGCCCCCCTCTGACACCCCCCCCCCACACACACACCCTGCCCCACACCCAGGCGAGTTCGAGGAGGAGTCCAAGCAGCCCACCATGACGGAGCAGCAGCGTCACCAGCTGAAGCACCGCGAGCTTTTCCTCTCCCGGCAGTTCGAATCGCTGCCAGCCACCCACATACGGTGCGTGTCGAGGTGTGGGGGGAGGCCACCAGGGGGGGCGGGTCACCCCGTAACGTGCCCCCCCCCCCCCAACTCCCCCCCACCACTTCTGTGCCCCACAGGGGGAAGTGCAGCGTGACGCTCCTCAACGAGACCGACATCCTTGGCCAGTACCTGGAGAAAGAGGTGAGCCCTACACTCTGCCAAGACATGGGGCAGATCGGGGGGGGGGGGCTCTCACTCAGCTGAGCCCCCCCCCACACCTTTTCCTCCCCCCGCCAGGACTGCTTCTTCTACTCGCTGGTGTTCGACCCCGTGCAGAAAACTCTCTTGGCCGACCAGGGCGAGATCCGGGTCGGCTGCAAGTACCAGGCAGAAATCCCGGACCGGCTGGCCGAAGGTGTGGGAGGGGGACGGGTGTGGGTGTTTTTTTGGGGGGGGGGGGGGGGGGGGGGAAGACTGTGGAAGGGGGAGGGGATTCAGCCTGACCCCCCCCACACCCTCCCCCCAGGCGAATCGGACAACCGAAACCAGCAGAAAATGGAGATGAAGGTGTGGGACCCCGACAACCCCCTGACGGACCGGCAGATCGACCAGTTCCTGGTGGTGGCACGGTGAGCTGGAGCCGGAGAGGTGTGGGGGGACACGGGGGGGCCCCTGCTGACACCCTCCTGCCCCTCTGCGTTTCCCCCCCCCCAGAGCTGTCGGGACCTTCGCCCGCGCCCTGGACTGCAGCAGCTCCATCCGACAGCCCAGCCTGCACATGAGCGCCGCCGCCGCCTCCCGGGACATCACGCTGGTGAGATTTGGGGGGGCTGGGAGGACCCCGATTCCGTGGTGAGGGGGGTCTCCTCCTGATCCTCCCCCCTCCCCTTTTTTCCTCCAGTTCCACGCCATGGACACGCTGCAGCGCAACGGCTACGATCTGGCCAAGGCCATGTCGACCCTGGTGCCGCAGGGGGGGCCGGTGCTGTGCCGCGACGAGATGGAAGAGTGGTCGGCTTCTGAGGCCATGCTCTTCGAGGAAGCGCTGGAAAAATATGGGAAAGACTTCAACGACATCCGGCAGGACTTTGTGAGTTGGGAGGGGGACGTTCCACAGGACTGGGGGGGGGCAAAGGGTAAAGGAACCCCCCCCCGGTGCGAGGATTCACTCCTTTCCCTGCAGCTGCCTTGGAAATCCTTGGCCAGCATCGTGCAGTTCTACTACATGTGGAAAACCACCGACCGCTACATCCAGCAGGTAAGGGGGGGGAGGGGGCGGTGCTGCGGGCTGGGGGGGCTCCTACAGCATGGGGGGGCTGCCCCAAGCCCCCCCACTGTCCCCCCGCCTCGTCTTAACACCGTCCCTGCTCACAGAAGAGGCTGAAGGCAGCGGAGGCGGACAGCAAGCTGAAGCAAGTCTACATCCCCACCTAGTGAGTTGGGGAGGGGGGGTGCCCTTGGGGGGGGGCCTGGAGCCCCTCCTAGGCCTGGGAGGGGTAGGATGGGTTCCCCCCTGACCCCCCCCCTTCCTCCTCAGCACGAAGCCAAACCCCAACCAGATCATCTCGGTGGGCTCCAAACCCGGCATGAACGGGGCCGGCTTCCAGAAGGGGTTGACCTGCGAGAGCTGCCACAGTCAGTGGGGTGGGGGGGTCCTGGGGGGTGTGCGTGTGGCGGGGGGGGGGTCCTGGGGCAGCGGGAATGGGGGGACGCTGGGGTGAGGGGTTCTGGGGCGGAGGAACAGGGGGATGCTGGACGGGGACGGTCTTGGGATATGGGGCACCGCTGGCTCTGGGCTCTTGGGAGGAAGCTGGGGGGCTGAGGGCAGCAGAATGGGGGGTTAGATGTTGAGGGAGGGGGGGGGACAGGGGGCTATAGGGGTGGGGGGGTCATGGGCAGCAGTGGGGCAGGAGCAGGGATGTACAGGGGTTAGGGAGACAGGATCGGGGGGGCAGCAGGGCCACTATAGGGGCTGTGGGGTAGGAATAGGGGCATATAGAGCTCAGAGGAACAGAATGGGGGGGGGTTAAGGGGGCAGGACGGGGGACAGGAGGGCAGTTATAGGGGCTATGGGGTAGGAGCAGGGATGTATAGGGGTTCGGGGCACAGAGTGGGGGGGTTGGGGGGGGCAGCAGGGATGCTATAGGGGCTGTTGAGTAGGAGTAGGGGCATATAGAGCTTAGAGGCACAGGGTGGGGGGGTTAAGGGGGCAGGATGGGGGGCAGCAGGGCCGCTGTAGGGGCTGGGGGGCAGGATGGGGGTGTTGGAGACTCTCTGCCCACCCTGGGCGGGGGGGGGTTTTCTCCATACCCACCTCCGCTCCCCCCACAGCCACCCAGTCTGCCCAGTGGTACGCCTGGGGCCCCCCCAACATGCAGTGCCGCCTCTGCGCCTCCTGCTGGATCTACTGGAAGAAATATGGGGGGCTGAAAACCCCCACCCAGCTGGAGGGGGCGGCCCGCAGCGCCTCGGTGAGCCTCGGGGGGCCCGGTCACCCCACTGATCCCCCCCCTGTGTCCCCCACGCCAGGCCCCACATCTCCAGGGGACCCCCCCAGCCACCCCAGGGCAGGACCCACCACCCCAAGAGACCCCCCCCCCCGAGCCCCCAAAGACCCCTCCTTGCATCCTCCCAGCCACCCCACCCCGGGCCCCACATCTCCAGGGACCCCCCGGGAGCTCCCAACCACCTCAGGGCAGGACCCACCACCCCCAGGGACCCCCCCTGAGCCCCCAGGGACCCCCCCCAGCCACCCCACCCCAGGCCCCACATCTCCAGGGGACCCCTCAGCCACCCCAGGGCTGGACCCCACACCCCTGGGGAGCCCCCTGGGCCCCCAACCGCCTCAGGGCAGGACCCACCACCCCCAGGGACTCCCCCCTGAGCCCCCAGGGAACCCCCCACCACCCCAGGGCGGGACCCCACACCCCTGGGGATGCCCCCTGCACCCCCAGTGCCCCCCAGCAACCTCACCGAGCTCCTTAATGATGGTCCTTTTGTCCTTTCCCCCCCCCCTCCTTGCAGGAGCCCCACTCCCGGGGTCACCTCTCGCGCCCCGAAGCGCAGAGCCTCTCCCCTTACACCACCAGCGCCAGTCGGGCCAAGTTACTGGCCAAGAACCGCCAGACCTTCCTGCTCCAGACCACCCGCCTCACCCGCCTGGCCCGCCGCCTCTGCCGCGACGTCCTGCAGCCCCGCCGCGCCGCCCGCCGCCCCTACGCCCCCATCAACGCCAACGCCATCAAGGCCGAGTGTAGGTGACGGTTGGGGGCGGGGGGGGGGGGGGGGGTGGGAAGGGGGGGACGCGGCCCCCACCCTCGCAAGCCCCCTCTTCTTCATCGCCTTCCTCTCCCTCCTACTCCCGCAGGCTCCATCCGCTTGCCCAAGGCTGCTAAGGCTCCCCTCAAGATTCACCCGCTGGCCCGGCTGCCCCTCGCCGCCATCGTCAAGGAGCTGGGTGAGGGGCTGGGGGGCGGGGGGGGGGTCCCTGGGGGTGTGGGATCCTGCCCTGGCATGGCTGGGGGGTGCAGGAGAGGTCCCTGAGCGTGCCGGGGGGGGTCCCCGGGGCTTCAGGGAGCATCCCTTGGGGGTGAGGGGTGCAGCCCTTGGGTTGCTGGGGGTGCTGGGGGGTCCCTGGAAGTGGAGGGTGCGGTGCTGGGGGGGTCCCTGGGGGTGTGGCGTGTGGTCCTGGGGTGGCTGGCGGGTGCTGGGGGGTCCCTGGGGATTCGGGGGGTTCCCTGGGGGTGGAGGGACTGGCTGGGGGGGGGTGCAGGGAAGGGTCCCCAGGGATTCACAGGGGGGTTCCCCAGGGATGTGGGGTCCAGCCCTGGGGTGGGGCTGTTGTGGGGCCTGGTGTGGGGGACACAGGGGGGGCCTCCGGGGGTGCAGGGTCTGGCCCTGGGGCGTCTGGGGGGGGGGTTCCCTGGGGGCGGGGAGCAGCTGGGGGGCACACAGGGGTGGGGTTCCCCACTGGGGCTGTGGGGCTGGATTTTGGGGCTCTGCCGGGGAAGGGGGGACCTGTGGGGCTGGGGGGAGCCATGGGGCAACGCCTGACCCCCTGATTTCCACCCCCCCCTGCAGCCGCACAGGCCCCCCTGAAGCCGAAGACGCCGCGCGGCACCAAGACCCCCATCAACCGGAACCAGCTGAGCCAGAGCCGGGGGCTGGCGGGGCTGGTGGGCAAGAGGGGCTATGAGGGGGCCGGCGAGGGCCACCGCCCCCCCCGAGTACGGGTACGGGCGCCTGGGGGGCTACCAGGGGGCGGTGAGGGCCACTAACCCCTGGTATGGGGGCACTGGAGGGGGCGGGAGCTCACTGGGAGTGACAGGGAGAGGGGCCTGTGGGAGCAGGGCTGGGGCGGGGCTTGGAGGTGATTGGCAGGAGGTGGAGCCTATGGGGTGATTGACAGGGGAGGGACCTGGGGGATGACTGGCAGGGGGTGGAGCCTATGGGATGATTGGTGGGAGGTGGAGCCTGGGTTGAATGATGGGGCGGGTCTTGGAATGATTGACAGGGGGTGGAGCCTGTGGGAAAGGGGTGGGCCCAGCTGGGGGGTGATTGACAAGGGCCTGTGGGAGCAGGGCTGGCCCTGATTGGTTGGGGAAAGGGCCTTGCGGGCGGGGCCTGGGCTGATTGAGAAGGGGGAGGACTCAGAGTTGAGTGACAGCTCTGGGCGGGGCCAAGCGGGGGCAGGGCGGCCTGCGATTGGCCGAGGGGCGGGGCCTGACGCTGCCGCCCAGGTCGGGGGCGGGGCCCTCCCCTTCTCGGCCAACGGGCGCCCCCTGGCGGCGGGGCTGCGCGCTGGGCCTCCCCCGGCCAGCAAGAGGCAGAAGCTGAACCCGGCGGACGCCCCCAACCCCGTCGTCTTCGTGGCCACCAAGGACACCAGGTTCGGGGCCGGGGGGGGCGGCTACGGGGTGTGGGGAGGGGGCTATGGGGAGTTGGGAGGGGACCACGGGGTTTGGGAGGGGGCTATGGGGTCTGGAGAGGGGGCTACGGTGCGTGGGAGGGGGCTATGGGGACTTGGGAGGGGACTGTGGGATCTGGGAGGGAGCTAAGGGGTCTGGGAGCGGGTTCTGCGGCCTGGGGCAGGGGGCTATGGGGCCTGGGAGGGGGCTAAAGAGATGTGGGAGGGGGCTACAGTGCCTGGAGAGGGGGCTACAGTGTGCGGGAGTGGGGCTATGGGGATTTGGGAGGGGGCTAAGGGAACTGGGGGGGCACTACAGATTCTGGAGAAGGGGGCTAAGAGATGTGGGAGGGGGCTGTGGGGCTTGAGGAGGGGGCTACGGCGGCCTGGAAAGGGGGCTACGGGGTTGGGGAGGAGGGCTATGGGGTCTGGGAGTGGGGCTATGGGGCGTGGGGAGGGGGCTACGGGGCTTGGAGGGGGGACTACAGGGTCTGGGAAGGGGCTGCCGGGTCTGGCAGGGTGGCTATGGGGTCTGGGGGGGCCACAGGGCTGCAGCTGGGACTGAGGCGGGTAGAGGAGGGGGCAGCTGAAGGGCAGAGAGGGGGATCTGGGGGGCCCATGGGGCAGAGTGGGGGGTGTCCCTTCTGACCCCCCCACCCCATTTTTTGCCCCCCCCCCCACCCCCGCCAGGGCGCTGCGGAAGGCGCTGACGCACCTGGAGCTCCGCCGGGCCGCCCGCCGCCCCAACCTCCCCCTCAAGGTGAAACCGGGGCCCCCCCTGAGGCCGGGGGGAGGGTCCCTGCCCCCCCCCGCGCCCCCCCACCCCGCCAGCACCTCGGAGCCCATCGTCCTCGAGGACTGACACCCCTCACCCCCCCCACCCCCCACCCCCGCCGTCACCGGGCCGGGCCCCTTTTGTATTTTTTTTATTTCCATAGAAATATCCGCCGGGGGAGGGGGGGTCCCGGTGCCGGTTCGGTGCCCCCCCCCCCGCCCTTTTACATCCCCCCCCGCCGCGGGCCCCTTTTGTACGTGGAGCAACGCCCCCCCCTCCCCAACCCCCCCGGTTTTGTATCTCGGGCTGTCCCGGTTCTGTAGCGCCAGGAAATAAACAAAAACGACGATTTTTCTTCACCGGGGTCCAAAAAGCGGCACCGGGCGGGGGCGGGGGGGGAGTTACCGGGCGTGGGCGGGGGGGGAGGGGGGGGATACCGGTGGGCGGAACGCTTCTGCCGGGACGCGTTTCCGGGGGAGCCAGGGGAGTGCGAGTCGCTTCCGGCGGAAGTTCTGTGGGGGACGCAGATGGGACGGACCACTTCCGGCGGAGGTGGTGGGGAGAAGCGGGAGCGGGAGGACGCCGGTGGTGGCGCGGACATGGCGGGTACCGGTAACAGCCCCGGCCCCGCCACGGACGCGGACACCGGCCCCCACACCGATACCGGCCCCGGCCCAGCCGTGGAGGCGGGTCCCGGCCCGGTTCTTGGTACCGGCACCGGCTGCGGTCCAGCCACGGACGCGGACGCCGGCCCAGACGCGGATCCCGGCCCGGTCCCCGGTACTAGTACCGGCTCCTGCCCAGCCACGGACGCGGACACCGGCCTGGAGACCGACCCCAGCTCCGGCCCAGATACGGACGCGGTTCCCGACCCGCTCCCCGGTGCCGGTACCGTTCCCGGTCCCCTCCCCGACCCGGTGGCGGATCCCGACGTGGAGTCTCAACCTCGGGGCGGGTTCCGCTGCCGCTTGTGCCAAATCTCCGCCGCCAACCGTGAGTGCGGGGGGGAGGGGGTCTCCGGTGGCGGCCATCGGAGTTGCGGGCGGGGGGGGGAGCTCCGGTTTACCGGTTACCGGCGCTGCCTTTTCCCCCCCGGTGCAGGGCCGAGCTTGGCGGAGCATCTGCGGGGGAAGAAGCACCAGCGGCTGCGGGCCCTGCGGGCCGAACGCCGGGCCCAGGAACAACGGAGCCTCTTCGTTACCGGTTTCGCCCGCGGCACCTCGGGCGCGGAACTCGCCGACTATTTCCGTACCTACGGCGACGTCGCGACGGTCGTGATGGACAAGGAGAAGGTGGGGGCGACCCCGGGGGAGGGGGGACACGCTCACACCCCGGAGGTACCGGGAGGGACTGACGGTGTTTCCCCACCCCCGGTTTTAGGGCGCTTACGCCATCGTGGAGCTGCGGGAGGCGGCGGGACGGGAGCGGGCGCTGGCGGAGCCCTGGCACCACTTGGCCGGGCACCGGCTCCGCGTCCGGCCCCGGGAGCAAAAGGGATTCGTTTACGGCCCCCCCACCGGGCGCAGCCCCCGCCGGGAGCCCCTCGGCCCGGCCCGGCTGGAGCAGGAGCTTTGGCAGGTCTCGGATGTGAGTGGGGGCTTGGGCGGGGGGGGGGACACAGACGGACACACACCCCCTTGAGGGGTCCCGGGGGTTTGGGGGGGTTCCCGGGGCTCTCCCGGGGATTTGGGAGGGGGGTTCGGGGATTTGGGGGGATTCCCGGGGCTCTCACAGGGATCTGGGGAGGGATCCTGGGGACTTAGGGGGGTCCCAGAGCTCGACTCGGGGGGTCCTGGGGTTCTCCCAGGGATTTGGGGAGGGATCGTGGGGACTTGGGGGGGGGGATCCTGGTGATTTGGGGGGATCCCAGGGCTCTCCTGGGGACTTGGGAGAGGGGTCCCGGTGGTTGGGGAGGGGTCCTGGGGATTTGGGGGGGTTCCCGGGGCTCTCCTGGGGATTTGGGAGGGCGTCTGGAGGCTCTTATAGGGGTTTGGGGGGGTCCTGGAGATTTGGGAGGGTTCCAGGCATTTTGGGGACTCCCAAGTGTCTCCCAGGGGTGTGGGAACACAGTGGGGACCGTGGGTGACCCTGGGGGCCTTTTGGGGGGGGACAGGGGGAGGGGAAGCGCCCCAGGCTGGCGGGTGACAGGGGTCCTCGCAGGTGGACACCCAAATGTCGCGGCTGGTGGAGCTGCTGGAGCTGAGCGAGGCCGAGCGCCGGGTGCGGCACCTCCTGGTGACGCTCTTCCAGGAGGTTTTCACCGAGTTCTTCCCCGGTGAGCGCCCCCCCCACCACCACCACCCCCCCACCCCATTTCCTCGTGTCTCGCGTCCCTCGGGCCAGCCTGGGCCATCGCCGCCGCGTCCCTCGTGTGACACGGCCGCGTTCCTCACGCACTCGCCTCCCTCTTCTCCCCGCTCAGGCTGCGCCGTGCTGCCCTTCGGCTCCTCCGTCAACGGCTTCGACGCCCACGGCTGCGACCTTGACCTTCTCCTGGACCTGGAACCCACCAAATCCCTCCAGGCGGCGGCCACTCGAGACCTTCCCGCCTCCGAGGATTCCATCCTGAGCGACATCGACCTGGCGGTGACGCCGGCGCCGGAGGTGCTGGAGCTGGTGGCCACCGTGCTGCGACGCTGCGTGCCGGGCGTCCGCCGCGTCCGCGCCGTCCCCACCGCCCGGCGGCCCGTCGTCAAGTTTTGTCACAAACAGTCGGGGTTGGCGGGTGACATCTCCATCGACAACAGGTCCGGGGGGGGGAGCGTGGGATGTGGCGGGGAGGGTTTCTCCCTGGCTCCGGTGACGCGTCCTCGTCCCCTCATGCCACCGTCCCCGCAGGCTGGCGCTCCTCAACACCCGCTTCCTGCGGCTTTGCGCCGAGGCGGACGAACGCGTGCGGCCGTTGGTCTACGCCGTGCGGCTCTGGGCCAAGCAGCAGGGCCTGGCAGGTGACAGCGGGTGACAACGTCCGTGGAGGAGGGGGCGGGGGGTGGGGGGGGGTCCTCCTCGGTCCCTCGGCGGGTGACAGCCTTCGCGGCGAGGTTCTGTCCCCTGGGTAGGTGACAGCGTGGCGCTGACACCGTCTTTTTCCCCCCGCAGGAAACCCCTCCGGGGGAGGTCCCCTCCTCAACAACTACGCCCTGACGCTGCTGGTGCTGTTTTTCCTGCAGACCCGCAGCCCCCCCGTGCTCCCCACCGTCGCTCGGCTGCGTGACATGGCAGGTAACGTCCCCCTCTCTGTCCCTGTGTCCCCCTTTTCGCGGGGGGGCCGCTCTTCTTAGCGTCGCTTGTCTCGCTCCAGGGGACGAGGACCGCGCCGTGGTGGGCGGATGGGACTGCAGCTTCCCCCGGGACGCGGCGGCGCTGGAGCCCAGCACCAACACCGAGAGTCCCTGTGAGGGCCGGGCTTGTCGGGGCGGGGGGACCCTGAGGGGAGGGGGGTCCCCAAATCCCAGCTACTCACCCCTCTCTCCCCCCCCCACCCCGCCCAGGTTCGCTGCTGGCCCAATTTTTCCACGTTTTCGGGGATTTCGACTTGGCGGGGCAGGTGATTTCGCTGCGGGAGGGTCGAGCGCTGCCGCTGCCGCCCCCCGACGTCCCCGAGGGCTTGAAATTGGGACCCTTCAACCTGCAGGACCCCTTCGAGCTGAGCCACAACGTGGCGGCCAACGTCAACGAGAAGACGGCCGCCCGTTTTGGCCACTGCTGTCGCGCCGCCGCCAAATACTGCCGCAGCCTGCAATACAGCCGTAAATCCAGCAAAGGCCGGGCCTGGGGGCTCACGCGGCTCTTCCAACCCGGCGCGGTGGAGCCGGGAGCGGGCAACGGCGGCGTTTTCCTCATTTCCATCCCTTTGGATGTCGCCGGCGGCTCCCGGCAGCTCGCTGGTCGCGGCCCTTGGTTTTGGGAGGTCTGCGCCGCCATCGCCTTCGTGCTGAGGGACGTTCTCAAGTGCGACTGCGCCGCCGGGAAGACGCCGAGAGCTTCCAAGGAGGAACGCGGGATCCCGGAGGACTCGGCGCCATCCGAGGAAGACACGGAGCCGGAAATGGAGGAGACGGCGGTGGCGGGTTCCAAGCGTCACCGGTCGGAGGTGACAAACGGCTCCGCGCTGCCGGGCGGCAAGAAACCGCGTCCCGACGTCCCCGAGGAGGCGGCGAATTGGAGCTGCGCCGTCCGGCACCGCGTGTGGACGGGACGCCGCCGCGTCCGCCGTCAGCTGCGCCACGGGGACGACGCCGAGGAGCCGGAGGGCGATTCCCTGGAGCTGGAGCAGAAGGTTTCGGAGACCATCGTGGGACGAGGGGACGCCGAGGGGACGCCGCAGCCGCTGCTGCAATTCGAGGCCAGCGCCCGCCCGGCCACCACCCGGCGGGAGACGCGGGTCCTCCTGCGCCTGGTCCCCTCCCCAACCCCCCCCGGGCCGCTTTTTCGGGACTTTTTTCACTTTTTGCAGAGTTTTCTGCCCGGGGCGGTGCGGCGGCGCCTGGGCTGGGGGCCGGCGGGGGGCACGGAGCCCCAGAACGGAGGGGACGGGGCGGGGGGTTCTGTATCCTGAGAGGGTTTTATTTTTGGCAGTAAAAGGTTTGTTTTGCAGCCGTGTCCCCGCGTGGGTTCTCCCGGGGGAGATGGGTCCTGTTGAGTCGGGGCAGGGGGGGCTGGATTTTGGGGGAGAAAAAGGGAAAAAAAGGAGAGTTCAGGAAAGCAGCGAGCCGGAGGCGGGGGGAGTGAGGAACAGAAATGACTTTCAGGGCTCGACCCCCCCCGTGAGGTTTTTATTTCTTAAATTTTCCTGAAGATCCGGCGTCAGGTTTGGGTCAGCCCCCAGGTGGGTGGGGGGAGGCGATGAGCGGGGTCCCTCCCTCCCGACCCAAATATTTCAGTCTGTTCTGTCCTGATTTATTCGGTTATAGAATCGGGGGGTGGTTTAGGGTGGGAAAGACCTTTCGGACCGTCGAGTCCCACCGTTAACCCCTGTCCCTTGTCCCCGACGTCCTTCAGCTGCCTCCAGAGACTCGACCCCCCTCCCTGGGCAGCCCTTGGGGGGGAAGAAATTCTTCCCCCTCTCCCAGATGCCCCTCCCCGGCGCAACCGGGGGCCGTTTCCTCCCGTGCCATCGCTTGGGACAAGAGGTTTTGCTCCCCGAGCTCCTTCGGGGCCTTGGAGCCCCCCCCTGGCTCCCTCAGCCCCTTCTCGGCTGCTCCAGCCCCTTCACCGTGTCAGGAGGGGAGGGGAGGGGAAGGGGGGGAAAGGAGAGAAAAAAGAAAAAAAGAGAAAAGAGGAGAGAAAAAAGAGAAAAGAGAGGAGAAAAGAGAATAAAGAAGAGGAGAGAAAGGAGAGGACAAAAGAGAGGGGGGAAGAGAACAAAGAAGAGGAGTGAGAATAAGAAAAAAGGAGAGAGAGAAGGAGAAAAAAGAGAAAAGAGAGAAAAAATTTAAAAGAGGAGAAAGGAGAGGAAGAAGAGAAAAGAGGAGAAAGGGGAAAATAAAGAGGAGAAAAGAGGAAAGAGAAAGGAGAGAGGAGAAAGGAGAGAAGGAGAAAGGAAAAGGAGAAAGGAGAGAAAAGAAGAAAGGAGGGAAAACAGAGAAAAGGAGAAAAGAGAGCATTAAAAAAAAGAAGAAAAAGGACGAGAAAAGGAGCGAAAAGAATAAAGAGCAGAAAGAGAAAAGGGGGCAAAGAAAACGATAAAAGGAGATAAAAGTGAACGGAGCCAGCGAGGGGCGGGGCGATGGTGATGGGGCGTGTCTATGCAAATCAGAGCGCCAGAGGCGTCGAAGGGGACGCCGGGACACCCCGATGACGGGGAATTCGGGGGCGGCGGGGGGAACGATGCCCCAAAATCCAGATCGAACGTGCGGAAAGAAGTGGGGGAAGGAGCGCGGAGCGCAGCGGAGGGGGGGGTCACTACCGGTACCGGGAGAGTCACCGCGATGTCGAGGTTTGTGGTTGTCGGTGGGGTGCGGTGGG
This sequence comes from Sterna hirundo, assembly GCA_009819605.1. NCBI lineage: Eukaryota > Metazoa > Chordata > Aves > Charadriiformes > Laridae > Sterna > Sterna hirundo. Next base: position 85,313 of record WNMW01000102.1, on the reverse strand, counting down.
TGCGGATAGATAGGCATCGCTTCTCGGCCTTTTGGCTAAGATCAAGTGTAGTATCTGTTCTTATCAGTTTAATATCTGATACGTCCTCGATGAGAGGACTTTATATTAAACGGATTTTTGGGCCTGGGAGTTGGACCCGGAGCTTGCTCCCTCCGCTCCGCGCATCGTCCCGGTATTGCAGTGCCTCCGGGAACGGTGCACCCCCTCCACGGGGACCTTTCGCTGGTTAAAAGCAGAATGAACTTCCTTTAATTTGCTTCCCTCCCCCCGCTCTGAACACAACCACTCGTCCGAGCCACCGTGAAAGAAAAAAACCACAGCACAAGAAACCGGTGGGGTGGGGGGGAAATCTCTCTCGTTTCGGGGTTAACCCCGAGGGCGGGTGTCAATGTCCAGCCCGGGAAGAGACCGCGGGGGCGGCCCATCCTCAGCTCGCAGCTGGGGAGGTGGAAACCTCCCCCCCCCCCCCCACGGGCAGTTTCCTTCCGGCCAGATTTCTGAAATGGTTACATGTTAGTTGTTAATGAAGGCACGTGTGTAATTAAGGTCGATGACTGCTGCGCTTGGATGGATAATGACGCGATCCCAGCGCAGTGCCTGGGGTGGCCGGTAAATGCCGAGTCTCACCGTGGATGAAGGGATTCTGGGGCGGCAGAACACCGGGAGCTCCTTGTCCACAGTATAGAATAAAGCTTAATTTTAAGTCTGAATTTAATAATCACAATATTGCCTCTATTTTTAACCAGCGAAAGGTCCCCGTGGAGGGGGTGCACCGTTCCCGGAGGCACTGCAATACCGGGACGATGCGCGGAGCGGAGGGAGCAAGCTCCGGATCCAACTCCCAGGCCCAAAAATCCGTTTAATATAAAGTCCTCTCATCGAGGACGTATCAGATATTAAACTGATAAGAACAGATACTACACTTGATCTTAGCCAAAAGGCCGAGAAGCGATGCCTATCTATCCGCACCCACCGCACCCCACCGACAACCACCCACCCCGACATCGCGCTGACTCCCCCGCTACCGGTAGTGACCCCCCCTCCGCTGCGCTCCCCGCTCCTTCCCCCACTTCTTTCCGCACGTTCGATCCGGATTTTGGGGCATCGTTCCCTCCGCCGCCCCCCGAATTCCCCCTCATCGGGGTGTACCGGCGTCCCCTTCGACGCCTCTGGCCCTCTGATTTGCATAGACACGCCCCGTATCCTTGGCCACGCCCCTCCGTCCTCCTCTGCCTTCTCGCGTCTGTTTTTTTTTTTCTCTCTCTTCTCTCCTCTTTAATTTTTTGTGGGTTTTTTTGTTGGCTTTTTTTTTTTTTTTTAACAGAATGTGTTGGGTTGGAAGGGACCCTTAGAGGCCGCCCAAACCAACCCCCTGCAGTGAGAGCAGGGACATCTTCAACCGCATCAGGTCACTCAGAGCCTCACCCAGCCTGGCCTCGGATGTCTCCAGGGATGGGGCAGCCACAGCTTCTCTGGGCGACCTGGGCCAGGGGCTCACCACCCTCACAGCCAACAATTTCTTCCTGACATCTCACCTAAATCTCCCCTCTTCCAGTGTAAAACCGTCCCACGGCTCCCCTCCCTGATCGAGGGTCCCTCCCCAGTTCTCCCAGAGCCCCTTTAGGGACTGGAAGGGGCTCCAAGGTCTCCCCGGAGCCTTCTCTTCTCCAGGCTGAACCCCCCCCACCCCCCCCAGCTCTCTCAGCCTGCCCTCACAGCAGAGGGGCTCCGGCCCTCGCATCATCTCCGTGGCCTCCTCTGGCCCCTCTCTGACAACTCCGTGTCCTTCTTGTGCTGAGGGCTCCAGAGCTGGACACAGCACTCCAGGTGGGGTCTCACCAGAGCGGAGGGGAGGGACAGAATCCCCTCTCTGGACCCGCTGCCCACGGCTCTTCTGATGCAGCCCAGGATGCGCTTTGCCCTCTGGGCTGCAGGAACACCCTGTGTGCTCACATCCAGCTTTCCGTCTCCCAGGACCCCAAGTCCTTCTCCGAAGGGCTGCTCTCTGTCACGTCGTCCCCAGCCTGTATTGATAACGAGGGTTGTCCCGACCCAAGTGCAGGACCTTGCGCTTGGCCTTATTGAACTTCCTAAGGTTCTCTCGGGCCCACCTCTCCAGCTCGTCCGGGTCCCTCTGGATGACGTCCCGTCCCTCTGGCACATCGGCCGCACGGCTCAGCTTGTTTTCGTCGGCAAACGTGCTGAGGGTGCCCTCGATCCCACCGTCCATGTCACTGAAGAAGACGTTGAACAGCATCGGTCCCGGTACGGATCCCTGAGGGACACCACTTGTCACCCCTCCCCATCTGGACGTCGAGCCATTGACCACCACCCTCTGGGAGTGACCATCCAGCCAGTTCCTCGTCCACCGAACAGCCCACCCAGCAAATCCATAACTCTCCAACTTAGAGAGACGGATGTTGTGGGGGATCGTGTCAAAGGCCTTGCAGAATTCCAGACAGACGATATCCCTTGCTCTCCCCTTGTCCGCTGACATGGTCACTCTGTTGTAGAAAGCCACCAGGGTGGTCAGGCAGGACTCACCCCCGGTGAAGCCACGCTGGCTGCCTCAAATCACCTCCCTGTCCTCCGTGTGCCTTAGCAGAGCTTCTAGAAGGATCTGTTCCATGACCTTCCCAGGCACAGAGGTGACAGGGCGGTAGATCCCCAGGGTTCTCCTTTCTGCCCTTTTTAAAAATGGGTGCAATGTGTCCCTTTTTCCAGTCGCCAGGGACTTCACCTGACTGCCGTGACTTTTCGGATGTCATGGAGAGTGGCTGGGCAACCCCACCAGCCAGTTCCCTCAGGACTCTGGGGGTGCATCTCATCAGGACTTGTGCCTGTTCAGGTTCCTCAGGCGGTCACGAACCTTTTCTACACTTACAGGAGGAGGGACTTTGTCCCCCAGGTCCCCGTCTTGCGGTCCTTCAACCCGGGGGGGGGCGTGAGGAGAGAGGCTGGCAGTGAAGACCGAGGCAAAAAAAATTGTTGGGAACCTCATCCTTCTCCTGGTCTGTTGTCACCAGTGTGCCATTCCCGGCCACCAGGGAGGGCATGTTTCCTTTGACCTTCCTCTTCGGGTTGACGTACCCGCGGAAGCCCTTCTTGTTATTCTTAGCGTCCCTTGCCAAGGTCAGCTCCAGCCGCGCCTTGGCCTTCCTCGCCTCGTCCCTGCGTACCCGGGCAGCGTCCCAATGCTCTTCCCAGGACACCTGATGCCGCTTGAGCTGCCCGGGCGGTTCCTTCTTGCCTTTTAGTGTGACCAGCAGGTCCCAGCTCAGCCCCGCCGCTCTCCTCCCTTTCTTACTTGATTTCTTCCACCTGGGGATCGAGAGCTCTTGTGCTCCATGGAAAGCGTCCCTGAAGATCTGCCAGTTCTGTTCTGCCCCCTCGTCCCCAAGGACCGTTTCCCAGGGGGCCCTAGTGACTAAGTGCTTGAAGAGCCGGAGGTTTGCTTTCCTAAAATCCAGGGTCCCGATGAGGCTCCTCGTCTGGCACGTATCCTCCTGGAGCTGGGGGAAGAAGGCGTCACCAGCCGGTTGCCCTCGATCAGGCGGCCTGTGGCAGACACCAACCCCCAGGTTCCCCACGTTGCCTCAGGGCCGCATAAGCTTTCAGCGTCCTCTTGGCTGTTCTTTAGGGACATCCCTTCACACTCCATCCCTTGCTTAACGTAGAGGGCAACACCCCCATCCCTCCTTCCTCGCCTGTCCCTTCGGTGGCCTGTGGCCATCGATAGCCATGTTCTAGTCGCAGGATTCGTCCCACCGGCTTTCAGTAATGGCCACTATGTCGTGGCTTTCCAGCAGCGCGGTAGCTTCCAAGTAGCTTTTCCTCTCTTTAATTTTCTCCTTTTTCTCCTCTCTTTTCTCTCCCCCCTTCTCGCCTCTTTCTACTCGTCTTTTTTCATCTATTTTCTCTCCTCTTTCTTCTCCTCTTTTCTCTCCTTTTTTCTCCTATTTTTCCTCCTCTCCTCTCTCCTATTTTCTCCCCTCATTCCGGTCCGGTTTCCCCTGCAGGAACGTCTCGGGGTGGGTGGGGGGTGTTCGTGGCTGCCAGCAGCTCACGGGACCCCAGCCCAGAGGACAAACCCCCTCCCGGCATGGGGGGGGCTTCAAACACCAGCGAGGGGCTCGTCCCGCTGCGCTCAGCCCTGCCGTGGCCTCCCCTTGACTGCTGGGGGAGACACACCCACACCCACACCCCTCCCCGGGTTTTAAAAAGGGCAGAATAACAGAAGGGGACGGAACAACCGGCTGAAGACGAGCCACGAGTGCGAGCAGGTGGCCAACACCATCCTGGCTTCTATCAACAACAGCGTGGCCAGCAGGACCGGGGATGGGCCCGTCACCCTGGGCTTGCATCCCCGAAAACCGGGTTGTTTTGGTCACCAAGGCTTTTCTCTCCTCTTTTCGGATATAAACACCCCCCTTGGTCCCCTCCGTTCGGGGGCGGATGGTGTGTGTGTGTTTGTGTGTCTGTGTGTGTGTGTGTCTGTGTCTCTGTCTGTGTCTGTGTGTCTGTCTGTGTGTGTCTGTGTGTGTGTGTGTCTGTGTCTGTCTCTGTGTCTCTGTCTCTGTCTGTGTGCGCGCGCGCGCCCACCCAGCGCCGGGCAGGAAAAAACTCCACAAAAAGTGGGAAAAGCCCCGGAAAAGTGGCCCGGGGGAAGGAACGGGAGCAGCGCCGGCAACAGCCCCGGTTTTGGGGCTCCTTCGGCGGGGCCGTTGGTGTCCTCGGGCCGGCGAGAACCGGGACCCGCCGCCGGTACCTCCGTAGCCGGTACCGCGGGAAGCGGCGAGTCACCTCCCGCGGGGCGGAGGGTAACGGGGGATCGAACCCAGGACCCCACCGAGGTCCGAGACGGGATTCGTTCTGTCTTTGACCAGCGAAAGGTCCCCGTGGAGGGGGTGCACCGTTCCCGGAGGCACTGCAATACCGGGACGATGCGCGGAGCGGAGGGAGCAAGCTCCGGGTCCAACTCCCAGGCCCAAAAATCCGTTTAATATAAAGTCCTCTCATCGAGGACGTATCAGATATTAAACTGATAAGAACAGATACTACACTTGATCTTAGCCAAAAGGCCGAGAAGCGATGCCCACCTCTCCCCACCCACCGCACCCCAGCGACAACCACCCACCCCGACATCGCGCTGACTCCCCCGCTACCGGTAGTGACCCCCCCTCCGCTGCGCTCCCCGCTCCTTCCCCCACTTCTTTCCGCACGTTCGGTCCGGATTTTGGGGCACCGTTCCCCCCGCCGCCCCCGAATTCCCCGTCATCGGGGTATCCCGGCGTCCCCTTCGACGCCTCTGGCGCTCTGATTTGCATAGACACGCCCCGTATCCTTGGCCACGCCCCTCCGTCCTCCTCTGCCTTCTCGCGTCTTTCTTTTTTTTTTTTCTCCTCTCTTCTTTTGTCTTTAATTTTCTTTTCTCTTTAGGTTTTTGTGGGTTTTTTGTTGTTGTTTTTTTTGTTTGTTTGTTTGTTTGTTTGTTTTTGTAACAGAATGCGTTGGGTTGGAAGGGACCCTTAGAGGCCGCCCAAACCAACCCCCTGCAGTGAGCAGGGACATCTTTGTGAAATGTGTTTAACTGATTCGTGTCAGTGTGGAACAGCGTGAGGGTCACAGGGTGAAGGGTGACCTTTGGTTGTTTTGTCTGTATGGCCGCAGACGAGACGGTGCGTCTGCATTTTGCAGGGGCGTGTCTGCGTTTTGCAGGAGCGTGTCTGCGTTTTGCAGGAGCCACCTGGTGAACATTCTAGAATATCTGTCGTTATCTGCATAGTGACATGTGAGAGGGGGGATACACCCATTTTTTGGCAAGGGCCAACCATTTTAGAGACAGTTATGAATATGTATTAGTATAGGAGATATAAACCAAAAATGGGAGCTGTAAGGTGTGTGTCTTGGTTGGGCAGAGACCCCTGGCACACCCAGCGCTGTTTGCTTGCCTTTATTCGTTTAATAAATTATAAATTCTAATTGGAATCCTGTTTGCGATTAAATCATTTATCACAATCTTCAACCACATCAGGTCACTCAGAGCCTCACCCAGCCTGGCCTCGGACGTCTCCAGGGATGGGGCAGCCACAGCTTCTCTGGGCGACCTGGGCCAGGGGCTCACCCCCTCACAGCCAACAATTTCTTCCTGACATCTCACCTAAATCTCCCCTCTTCCAGTGTAAAACCGTCCCACAGCTCCCCTCCCTGCTCCAGAGTCCCTCCCCGGCTTTCCCGGAGCCCCTTTAGGGACTGGAAGGGGCTCCAAGGTCCCCCCCCGAGCCTTCTCTTCTCCAGGCTGAACCCCCCAACCCAGCCCGGCCCCACAGCAGAGGGGCTCCAGCCCTCCCGGCATCTCCGGGGCCTCCTCCGGCCCCGCTCCGACCGCTCCACGTCCCTCTGATGGCCCCCGAGCGGAGCGGAGGGACAGAACCCCCCCTCGCCCTGCTGGCCGCACTGCTGGGGATGCAGCCCGGGTTGCCGGGGGCTTTCTGGGCTCCCAGCACACGGTGCCAGCTCATGGACAACTCGTCGCCCCCCAGCACCCAAAGCCCTTCTCCGCGGGGCTGCTCTCCGGCCTTTCAGCCCCCCCCTTCCCCACTGCCGGCCCCTGCTCTGGGCCTGGCTGGGCCTCACGGGGTTCACACGGACCCACTTTGGGCTTGGCCAGGTCCCTCGGGGTGGCGTCTGTCCCTCTGAGGCCGCCCCCTCCCCACCTGAGGAGGAGGAGGAGGAAGGGGGTCCCGGCTCAGCTCACCGGGGGCGGGCACTGAGCACCCGCTTCACCACGCGCGAAGCCGCAGAGAGGGAGCGGGACGCACCGAAACCGCCCCGGAGGCAGCGCTTACCGAAGCGATGAGTGACATCAGCTCTGTCTTTGACCAGCGAAAGGTCCCCGTGGAGGGGGTGCACCGTTCCCGGAGGCACTGCAATACCGGGACGATGCGCGGAGCGGAGGGAGCAAGCTCCGGGTCCAACTCCCAGGCCCAAAAATCCGTTTAATATAAAGTCCTCTCATCGAGGACGTATCAGATATTAAACTGATAAGAACAGATACTACACTTGATCTTAGCCAAAAGGCCGAGAAGCGATACGCACACCTTCCCGCCCACCGCACCCCACCGACAACCACCCACCCCGACATCGCAGTGACCCCCCCGCTACCGGTGGTGACCCCCCCGCGCTGCGCTCCCCGTTCCTTCCCCCATTCTTTCCGCACGTTCTATCCGGATTTTGGGGCATCGTTCCCCCCGCCGCCCCCGAATTCCTCCGCGTTCGGAGCTCCCACAATCCCTTTCAAACTGTCCCGCCTCTATTTAGCATAACCACACCCTCTATTTGCATAAACCTAACCGCCATTCTTTTCTTCCGCGCCACGCGCACCCGTGATTTGCATGCCCCGCCCCATTCACCGTCCCGATTTGCATGTCCCCTCACACTTCGATTTGCATACCCCGCCCCTCATGCTGGTCCTTTATAGTTACTCCCCGCCCCCTCATTTGCATACCCCGCGCCCCACCCCGCGCCCCACGCCGCGCCCGGCCGGCGGACAGGGATTTGGGTGGAAAAACGAAGGATTTCGGGGGCCTCCACCCAGGCGGGGGCTGCAGGAAGGACTGGGAGCACTGGAACGGGGCAAAGCGGGGCCGGGGACGCCATTCTCGTTCCAGCCCCTGTCTGGGATCCAGGGACCCCGTGTCTAAATCCCGTTATTTCCGTTTGTTAACGGATCCGGACATCAGGAACCACAGAGTTGGGGACTAGTTTGGGTGGGAAAGGACCTCAAAGGCCACCTAGTGCCACCCCCTGCCCCGGGGAAGGGTGCTGAGAAGCATCCTGAAGCACCAGAGCAGCCAAAGCCCCCAAACGCCTTCAAAATGCACCAAAATGGCTTCAAAATGCTCCAAAACGGCCTCAAAATGCCCCAGATCGGCTCCCTGGGGTGGGGATGTCAGCGGAGCGTTCCAGGCCCAGGGATGCGGATGGCTGGGACAGCACCAAGGTCCCCCCATCGCAGGGGACAGTGGGAATGGGAGGGTAAGGAGGCGGGGGAAGGGGGTGAGAGGTTTCCCCATGGATCGGTGCTGTCAGAGGGTCTGGATGCAGCCGAAGGTGTCGAGGACGAGGAAGAGCTCGGTCCTGGGCTCGATGAAGAATGAGATGAAGCTCAGCATGGAAACGAGCAGGGCCAGGGAGGAGGAAGGGGAAGAAGAAGAGGGAAGAGGGAGCAAGAGGAAAAGGCAAGAGGGAGGAGAAAGAGAGAAGGGGAAGAGCAGGGAGGAAGAGGGAAGAGGGAGAAGGAAGAAGAAATGGAAAAAGTGGGGAGGAAGAAGAGGGAACAGGAAAGAGGACAAGGATAAAGAAAAGGAAAGAGCAAGGGGGAAGAGGGAAGGGAAAAGAGCAGGGGGGAGGAGGAAGACAGGAAAAAGCGAGGAGGAAGAAGAGGGAAAGAGCGGGGAGGAAGAGGAAGCAGCAGGGCCATGGTCCCTCCATCCACCGCCCCTCGCCGCTCCGGGGGGGCCCCAAGACACCACAAAATGGTGAAGGGAGTGTGTGTCCCCCCACCTTCTCCCCACAACGCAGCCGGGCAGCTCAGGGTTTTATTGGGAAGTGACAAAGGGGGGGTGACAAGGTGACAAAGATACTGCTGTGTCGTGTGTCTCCCCCCGTTCCGCCCCCCCCCCCCAAAAAAAAAACAACCCTAGAGCTTGCGGTAGGCGCCGACGGTGAGGTCGAAGAGCCGGGGGTTGCAGAGCTGCCCCCCCTTGTCCAGCAGGAAGAAGAAGGGGCGGCCCTTCACCTTGAGGGGGAGGGCGGCCGGCACCTCGGAGCGATGGGCCCGGCAGGAGACGTGGCGCAAGGGGACGGTCAGGGTGGGACCCCGGCCCAGCCCCAGGGGCCCGTGGGTGCTGATGGCCACCTCCGCGCCCCCCCGCAGCAGCGTCACCCGCCGGACGGCGCGAAGGGGGAACAGGATACCAGCCGCCACGATCAGAGAGCCTGCCAGGGGGGAGAAGTGGGATGCGGGGCAGGGGGGGTGTGGGTCAAGGTGGCCACCAGGAGGGTCAGGGTGGCCACCGGGCCCAGTTCAAGCCACTCCGGCTCCCCACAGTGTCCTGGAGAGTCCTCCAAGGCCCCCTCTGCTGTCCCAGCCCCCCTGTCCCTGTCTGAGCACCCCCCCCGCCCAGTGCCCCAGGTCCCCCATCCCCTGGCTCCCCGAGGCCCATTCTGAGCTGAGCGTGTTCCCCCGCCCACCCCCCAGACCCCTTGGTCCCGCTCCAGCACCCCCTGCTCCCCCAGTTTCCCCCCAGGTCCTTTCTGAGCCCCCCCCCAGTACACTGTGTCCCCCCACCCCACCCCCCCCCGCCCCAGCTCCCTCAGTCCTCCTCCAAACCCCGCTCTGGTGTCCCAGGCGTCCCCCCACCCCCCCGGCTCCCCAAGGCCCTGTCTGAGCTCCCAGCCCCCCCCCCCCCCCCCGGAACCGGTACACCAGGCCCCCCTCAGCTCCCCCGGGTCCGGTCTGAACCCCTCCATGGTGCCCCGGGCCCCCCCGGTCCTGGACCCCCTGTTCCCCAAGTTCCCCTCCGAGCCCCTCTCCGGTGTCCCAGTTCCCCCCGCCGATGCCCCAGGTCCCTCCCTAGTGGGGGGGGGGGCCCGTTCTGAGCCCCTCCAAGGCCCGGCCAGAGCCCCCCCCCCCCTCCCCGGTGCACCGGCCCCCACACAGCTCCCCCGCTCCCGTTCCGAGTCTCCCCCCCGCCTCCCCCAAGGCCCGTCCCGTCCTGCCCCGCAGCCCCCCGCCGCCGGTACCGAGGGTGAGGCAGGAGGCGGTGAAGCCGAGCCGCCATTTGTTATCGCGGGGCCGGAGCGGATCGTCGGGGCCGGGTCCGGCGGCGGGACGAAGGGCCGTGAAGGCGAAATGAGCCAGGTAGGTCCAGAAGATGCCTTGCCCCGCGCAGAAGAAACCGGCCAGGCGGAAGAAGCGGTCCCGTTCGTGCCGGAAAAGCACCACGTCCCGCGGAACCGCCACCTCCAGCGCCGCCGCCGCCGCCCGCGCACCGGCGGCCGCCATGGCGGCCCCCTTGTGCCACTTCCGGGTCACTCTCTATCAACTTCCGGCTCACCCCCGCCGCCGACCAATCCCTGCGCTCCGACGCGCCCCCCCCCCCCCATGCGGCGCCGTCCCGCCCCCTCTTAAAGGCGCAGCGCGCCCCCAAGGCCAAAAGGGGTCGATTTATTGATTTATTTACAAAACGGTGAGGAATAAAACTCCGGGATGGAAGTTGGGGGAGGGGGGTGGGGGAGAAGAGCGAGGTGGGGGCGGAGGCGGGCACCGCTCACTTGAGAAACGCCACCTCCGGGATCTTCCCTTCCAGCTGCAAGAGAAATGGGGGAGGGTGTGTGTGTGTGAAGCAGGGGGGGTCGGGGGGGGGGGGGAGGGGAACATGGCTGAGATCTGAGATCCCCCCCAAAAACCCACCTTGAGCTGGGTGAAGACCTGCCCAGCCCGTCCGTAGTCCCAGTCGTTGTCCTGGAGGCACCTGGAGTGGGGGGGGAGGGGATACGGTGAGGGGGGGGAGGGGTGGGAGGGTGGAGGAGGGGAGGGGGAGGGGAGGGGAGCGGGGGGCACACACTCACTTTTGGGACCACTCGAGGTTCATGCCCGACTGCATGGAGAAGGCGGCCAACATCTCCTGCTGCTCGGCCGAGAGGGTGGGGACGGGGCTGGAGGAGGGGGTGGGGGCCGGCATGAGGAAGGCCTTGCGGATCTCCTCGGTGGTGGCGTTCCTAACGAAGAGCTCGTCGTTAACGATGCAGAGCCTGCGGAAAGACAAAACGGAGACGGGGGCATGGGGGGGGAGGGTTTGACTACGGCCGGCGTCTTCCTGCACCGCCAAGGCCACCCAGGACCTGGAGGGTCCCTTCTGGGACGACAACGGGGCAAGTGGTGGCCACGGTCCACCCAACTGGAGGACGGGGACCTGCTGGAGGCCACTGGGGCCACCAGAAGCTGGAGAAGCTCCGCCGTGGGGACGGGATGGTCGGGCTGGAGAAGGGACAGGGGTTGTAGAAGCTCCACTGTGGGGACGGGCCAAGAATTGGGGGTGTTAAGCCGGGAAAAGGCTCCGGGGAGACCTTCCGGTGGCCCATGGCTAATGAAACTGGGCTGAGAAGGAAGGCGGGGACAGAGTCCCACAGGGCCTGTGCGACAGGATGAGGGGGAATGGGTTTGAGGTAAAAAAGGGGGGATTTAGACCATATCGAAGGAAGAAATCCTTGACTCTGAGGGCGGTGAGACACTGGCCCAGGTTGCCTGGTGAAGACGTCCCTGCCCATGGCGAGGGGTGGCACTTGGTGGCCTTTAAAGGTCCCTTCGACCCAAACCAGCCTGATTTTATGGAAAAGCGGGTGACAAGGGCCCAAGATGTCCCCCTGCTCGTCCCACCCGCGCAGAGACACCTCCGTGCAGCTCTCGGGAGGAAGAAAAGGGACGGTGCCGAAGGCCCGGTGGCCGGTAGCCATCACCTACCCGGTGTTGCCGGCCGGGACGGCGATGAACATCCGGGTGAAGGCGCGCACAGAGTCGCGGGATTTGCCGTCCACTGCGGGAGAGAGGGAGAGGAGGTGGTGGGAGGAAGGCTGGTGAGGAGGAGGAGGAAGGGGAGAAGGAAGGGGAGAAGGAAGGGGAGAAGGAAGGGGAGAAGGAAGGGGAGAAGGAAGGGGGACAGGGAGGAAGGAGGGAGGAAGAAGGGAGGACGGGGAGGAAGGGAGGAGGAAGAAGGGAGGAAGGGGAGAAGGAAAGGGGAGAAGGAAAGGGGAGAAGAGAAGGAAAGGGGAGAAGGAAGGGGAGAAGGAAGGGGAGAAGGAAAGGGGAGAAGGAAAGGGGAGAAGGAAAGGGGAGAAGGAAAGGGGAGAAGGAAAGGGGAGAAGGAAAGGGGAGAAGGAAAGGGGAGAAGGAAAGGGGAGAAGGAAAGGGGAGAAGGAAAGGGGAGAAGGAAAGGGGAGAAGGAAAGGGGAGAAGGAAAGGGGAGAAGGAAAGGGGACAGGGAGGAAGGAGGGAGGAAGGGAGGAGGAGGAAGAAGAACGAGAAAGAAAAGAGAATGAGGAGAAGGAAGGAAGGAGGAGGAGGAAGAAGAATGAGAAACGAAAGAGGAGGAGGAAGAAGAATGAGGGAGGAAGGAAGGAGGAGGAGGAAGAAGGAGAAAGGAAGGAGGGAGGAAGAAGGAGGAAGAAGAGGCGGAGGAAGGAGGACACAGGGGTCGACCCTCACCTTCCTTGAAGATCCCATGGACAGCGAAGCAGAGCAGCGTGTTCTGGAAGAGAGGGGCCGGGTGAGAGAGGGCAGGATGGCGCCGGGGCAGGGGGGGACCCGAAGGAGCCCCGTGTGTCCCCGTCACCCCCCCGTGTGTCCCCGTCGTCGTCCCCCCCCCTCCCCGGCCACCGCTCACCGTCTGGGCGCAGATGTCCACCACGAAGGAGTTGATGTCGTGCTGCGTCTTGGGCAGCTCGTTGAGGAAGGCCACCACGTTGAGCCGCGTGTGTTTGAGCAGCTTGAAGCGCATGGCTTGGGGGGGGGGGGGGGGAAACAACAAAAGAACACTAAGACACCACCCCCCCGGACACCCCACGGCCCCCCCTGACCCACCATACCCCCCCCCTTGAGCACTTTAGGAGGGGACTTACTGGGGTCTTTCAGCTTCTTCACGTTTCTGCTGTCCTTAAAATACTCGTTGAGGCTGTTCCTGCAGGGACAAGGGGTTGTGAAGGGGGGGTCCTGCCGCCCGTCCTCCCCCCGGCTGGGGGTTTGGGGGGCTGTCCCCCCCTCTGGAGGCAGCGGGGGGGCCGTACCGGGGTTGGTTGTGGGGCCCGAAGGGGATGCTGAGGGAGCAGCAGGCTCCGTCGTGGTAGGCGTCCAGCAGCCCCTGCCTGTCGCTGGAGTCATAAATGGAGTAATACCTGTGGAGGGGGGGGCACGGGGGGGGGGTGATGGGGGGGTTGAAAGGGGGTGGGGGTGTGGAAAAGGGTCGTTGGAGGGGGGAAAAGAGGGTGGAGGGGGTTGGGGAGATGAAAGAGGGTGGGGGGGGTTCAAAAAAAGGGGAGGAGAGGGGATGCGTGAAAGGGGGGGGTTAAAGGGGAGGGTAAAGGGGGGGTAAAGGGGGGTGGGAGTGTTGAAGGGGGGGGTTAAAGGGAATTGGGGAGATGAAAGAGGGTGGGGGGGTTGAAAAGGGGCGTGGGGGCGGGGTGTGTGTGGGAAGGGGAGGTTGGAAAGGGGGGGGTGGGTAGAAAAGGGGGGTTGAAAGGGGTGGGAGTGTTGAAGGGGGGCGTTAAGGGGCGGGGGGGGCTGAAAGCGGGGAGGGGGCAGCCCCCCCGCCTGCCCCGGCACTCACTGCTGTAAGAACCGCAGCACCAAAACCTTCAGGTCGTCTGAGGCGAAGTAGCTGCCCTAAATGGGGGGGGACACACAGAGCAGTTACTCTCCAGGCAACAGCCCCCCCCCCAACCCCCCACCCCCCTCCTCGGCCCGGGCTGGGGGCACAGGGTCCTCTGAACCCCCCCCCCAAAACATCCCTACCTTGCAGGGGGGCAGCGTGGTGGGGGCCTCCACATCGAAGGCGATGGGTGGAGGGAGCTCATGGCCGTCCTGGGGGGGGGCAAAAACAGATGGGGATGGGGCGGGGGGAGGGTGCAAATCTCTTCCACCACCCCCCCGGCAGGGCCTGACGCCCCCCTCCTGCCCCCCCGGCAAGGTTGTGTCACCCCCAGACCCCCAGAAAAGCTCAGTGTGTCCCCCCCAGTCCCTTCCTGCCCCCAAGGAAGACTCAGTGGCCCCCCCAGCCCCCTCAAAAAGGCTCAGTGTGTCCCCCCCAGCCCCTTCCTGCCCCCCAGAAAGGCTCTGTGTCCCCCCCCAAGCCCTCTCCTGCCCCTAAACAAGACTCAGTGCCCCCCCCCAGCAAGGCTGTGTGTGTCCCCCAGCACCCCAGAAAGCCCCAGTGTCCCCCCCAGGCCCAGAGCAAGGCTGAGTGACCCCCCCCAAGCCCTCTCCTGCCCCCAAACAAGACTCAGCGCCCCCCCCCCCCTCGCTCACCAGGCGCAGCAGCTTGGGGAATCGCTCTCTGACGGAGCTGCCGAGAGGGAGCAGAGTCAGTGCGGTGGCCGAGCCCCCCGCCGGGGCCAGGCCTTGCCCCCCACCCCCCCAACCCGGGGGACCCCTCCCCACCCTGGTTGCCCCCCATTTACTGCCCCCCCCTGGACCCACAGGGTGCCAGGGGATGGCCCTGCGGCTGCCTCCCCCCCCGCCCCTCCCTGATGTGGCACCACCACCCTGGGGACCCAGTGCCATCCCCCCCGCCCCAGCCCCAGGGCTGCCCCTGCCCCTGGGGGGATTCTCGGGCCGCATGTGAGGAACCGCGGGCCCCGTGGGCCAGCTCAGGACTTACCTGGCTCGTACTCACCTGGGTGCGGTTGCCCAGAGGAGAGGGGAAGGGGGAAGAGGACAAATCCCCACCCGTTCGTGGCACAAACCCTTGGCACGACCCGGCTGTTTTATAGCTGCGGAGCCCCTGCGTCGAGGGGTGGGGTGTGGGGGGGAAACGGAGCGAGCAGCAAGGGGAAGGATAAAGCAGGGTTTCTTGGTGGGGGGGGGGAGCGGGGGCCAACCCCCGGGCAGAGCCTCTTCTCCTTCGTGCCGCTCCCCCCTGGCCCCGGGAGCCCGGTTGGGCTGCAGGTACGGCCGCATCCGGAGCCGAGACCCTCGCCCGCGCTGGGGGCCGGCGTGGGCTCGCCCAGGGGTGCGGCGGGGGGGGCCTGCCCGGAGCGAGCCCCGTGGGCCTGCGGCAGGCCTGTGGCTAGCGAAAGCCTCCCCGCGCCGGCCGCGTCTGGGCGGCGGCGTTTGGCCACTGCACGGCTGTGCCTGTCTTAGGTTGTTCCTCCCGTGAGGAATCTTACCCGTCTCTGGCTAGCCAGCCATCGTCGAGGGCCAAACGCGGGCGCGAGGGAGGGGTGGGGGGCAGCTCTGTAGAGTTTGGAGTGGGGGGGACACACACCGGTGCCGTGTCCCGCGTCCCCCGAAAGCCCGTGGAAGGGGCAGAGCATGTCGGAAGCCCCGTCTGCGCGGCAGAGGGGTGGGAGCGGCAGGCAGGGAGCGGGACGCTGCGGAGAAGAGGCTGCATAACCCAAGGGAGGAGGAGGAGGAGGAAGAGGGGGGGGGAGCAGTGAGGAAGAGGAGGAGGAGGAAGGAAGGAAGGAAGGAAGCAGGGCTCCGAGCAGCTGAAACGGATCGGCCATCCTCCGGCAAACGGGCGATGGGCCCGTCTCCGGCCTCGCGCCACGACCAGGGGCTGCCTGGGGTTGGGGGGAACACGGGGGTGTCCGGGCGCCGGCGAGCAGAAGGCACCGGGGAGGGGGTTTGTGTGTTTGGGGAAGGGGGGGGGAGGGGGGGGGGGGGCGGCCTCTCTTCATCCTGCCGGGTTGCCCCCCGCGGAGCAGGGGCGGCCCACGGGCCCCTGGGGCCGCCCCAGGGCTAAGACTGACCTGATGTAGGTGGACTGGTCCCGGAAAGCGTCGCAAAGAGGGTTTCCATCGAGCCAAAGCTCCTCCAGTTTGAGCCCCTTCACCTTGTCCAGTTCCCGGTCGGATTTCAGCTGCAGGGAGAGGGGGGGGGGGGAAAGAGGGGGTGAGGGGATGGGGGCGGGGGGACGGGGTGTCATGGAAGGTGTGTGGGGACGACACAAAACCAGGGTGGCACCCACCTCGTTGCGAGAAAGGTCGAGGATCTTGAGGCCGGCGGCTTTTTGCGCCAGCTCGGACAGGTCGTCCAGGCGGTAGAGCTTGTTGCTGCTCAGGTTGAGGGACTGGAGCTGTGGGGAGAGATCGGGGGGGGGTTGGACAGAAAGGGGGGGTGTCAGGGGGCAGAGAGAGGGGGTTGGGGGGGAGATGGGGGGTTTGGGGGGGGTAGAGAAAAGGGGTTTGGGGGAGAGACGGAGGGTTTGGGGGGGGCAGAGGGAAGGGTTGGGAGAGGAGTGGGGTGGCGGGGACAGAAATGGAGGTTGGGGGGGACAGAGAGAGGGGTTGGGGGGGACAATGGGGGACAACAGAGAGGGGGGTTGGGCGGACAAGGAGCGGGGAGCAAAGAAGGGGATTGGGGGGGACAGAGAGGGGGGACAAAGAAGGGAGTCGGGGACAGGGAAGGGGGACAGGGAAGGGGGACAGGGGGACAGGGAAGGGGAACGGAGAGGGAATTGGGGCGACAGAGATGGGGGAGATGAGAAGGAGATTGGGGGAGGACAGAGGGGAATGACAGAGGGGGGTTGGGGGGACAGAGAAGGGATTTGGGGGGGGACAGAGACAGAGAGGGGATTGGGGGGGGACAGAGAGGGAGATACAGATGGGGGTGGCAGGGACAGAGACAGCAGTTGTGGGGGGACAGGGGGATTGGGGGGACACACAGATGGCTGTTGAGGGGGGGGACACAGAGCGGGGTCGGGGGAGGGGTCCAGCTGGCGCCGCCGGCGCAGGGTCCCCCCCCTCACCTCGGGGATGTTGTCCTCGATGATGCGCAGCACCACCAGCATGCAGCTCCGCTGGTTCAGCACCACGTCGATGCTCTGCGACACCAAATCTTGGGGGGGGGGGGGTAAAAGAAAAAAGGTGGGGGTGAAACCCTGCCTTCCGCAGCAGCCCCTTCTCGCCCCTCGCGCCCCCGGGGCGGTGGTGAGCAGAGCTTACCCGGGTCAACGCGGAGGCTCTTGAGGTCCAACGCCCGCTGCGAACCGTCGTATCTCTTGCTCATGCAGAGCTGGGACGGGATGAGTACGATGAGAGCGGGTTCTGCCTTGCCCCTCGCCCCCCATCCCGTCCCCCCCCCTGCCCCCCATCCCACTCACCTTCAGTTGCTCAATCTCCTCCGGTTTCAGCTCGTTCTGCAGGGACTGAGGCGGAGCTGACGAGTTGATAATTATCACCACCTTGTAATTATCCCTGTCGGTGATCTTCCGGGAGACCTGTTTGAGGGCGCTGGCGGTGGTGGCGTCCTCCACGTAGAACTGGGCCCGGTTGTGGTCGTAGTGGAACTGGAAAAAGGGAGGATTTAAGGTCTCGTGGCAGCTCCCAAGGAGCCAGAGCTTGGCCGAACTCCTGGGGGTTCCATGTCCCCTGCCCCGACCTCCCCAAAATGGGAAACGACACAAAACCCAGGACCCCGCTCACCTCGACGGGGGTGAAGGGGACGCTGCAGAGGTTCTGGATGGAGCTCAGCAGCCAGGACTTGTCGTATTTCTTTCCGTAGGGGATCTAAGAAACCATTTGCCCGGCATCAGGGCACGGGCAGGGCCGGCAGAGGAGCCAACTGCCGGCGGAGGAGCCGCAACAGCCCTGCCCTGGCCACGAGTGTCGCAGCTGGGCAGGATGCAGCTGCCTTCTGTGTACGGCTGGGTGGGGCGGGGGGAGAAGGGGGACGAGGGGGGAGAAGGGGGACGAGGGGGGAGAAGGGGGACGAGGGGGGAGAAGGGGGACGAGGGGGGAGAAGGGGGACGAGGGGGGAGAAGGAAACAGAGAAGAGGGACGAGGGGACAAGAGGAGAAGGGGGACGAGAAGGGACCAAGGGAAGGAGAAGGGGAATGAGGGGGGAGAAGGGAACAGAGAAGGGGGACGAGGTGGGATGAGAGCAGAAAAAAAGAGAAGGAAAAAGTAAAGGAAAACGTGAAAGGGGAAAAGAAAAGAGAAAAGACAAAGGAGAAGAGAAACAAGAAAGGAGAAGGGAAAGGAGAAGGGAAAGCAGAAAGACCAGACCTTCGAGCCCCTTCCAGTCCCTAAAGGAGCTCCAGGAAAGCTCGGGGGGGGGGACTCTTGGTCAGGGAGGGGAGTGATAGAACGAGAATAGTGGTTTTAAGGTAAAAAAGGGTAGATTTAAATACAGGGAACACAAGCAAGAAATTCTTTACAACACATTGCCCAGAAAGCTGGTGGATGCCCCATCCCTGGAAACATCCCAGGACAGGTCAGACGGGGCTTTGAGCAACTTGATCTTGTTGAAAATGTCCCTGCCCAACCCAAGGCGTTGGACTAAACAGCCTTTAAAGGTCCCTTCAAGCCAAACCAGTCCATGATTCTATGGCAAAGCGGGCGACAACGGCCCGGATCCCTGTCCCCGCGCCGCCCGCCCCACTCACGGTGATCTTGAACCAGTTCCTGCGCCCGCCGTCGCGACTGGTGCCGCCGCTTCGCTCCGGGGTGGGAAGGTCTCGTTTGACTGTGATGTGGATGTTGGTTGAGCGGTTGGGCCGTGGCCCGTACGGCAAACTGGGAACAGCGAGGGGAGATTGAAGGGAGACTCGGACCGCCAAAGACCCCTCCCACACCCTCCCAAAGACCCCCCAGCAGCCCCATGGGGCTCCCACACCCCTCCAACACTCACTATCGGCTGCGGGGCCCGTCGTGGGCCTCGCTCATGGGGACGTCACCGTCGTCCTCCTCCAGCCGGGCGCGGAGACCGGGGCCGCCACGGCTCCGGGAGCGATGGTTCATCTCGCTGTACATCTTTCCCCGGAACGGGCCACGGCCTTTCTTCCTGCGGCCCGAGAAGCTTCGCCCGCCCACGCGGTCATCGTGCTCTGCCAGGGCGCACCGCCATCAGCCACCCACTGCACCGGCCCCCGGGGGGCTCCGGCCCCTGTCCCCTGCCCTGTGTCCCCTCAGGCCCCTCTCCCTGTCCCTTCTCCCCAGGCCCTGGTCTGCTCTCCCTGTCCCTCATCCCTTCTCACTTGCCCCCAGACCCCATCCCTTTTCCCCACCTCCCTGTCCCCTGTCCTCCCTCCAAGCCCCCATCCCCTCTCCCTGTCCCCTCTCTCCAGGCTCCCATCCCCTTTCCCAAGTCCCTGTTCCCTCCCCTCTTTCCCCCATCCTTCTCCCTAGGACCCCATGCTCTCTACCCTGCCCCTGTCCCAGCCCAATCCCTCCCCTGATCCCCATTTCCCCTCAGGCCCCTCTCCCTGTCCCCCAGCCCCTCTCCACAGACCCCGTCCTCTCGCCCCGTCCCCTCAGGCCCCTCTCCCCCCCTTCCCCCGTCCCTTCTCCCCAGCCCCCATCCTCTCCCTGTCCTCCTGCCCCATCCCCTCTCCCTGGCCCTTCTCTCCAGTTCTCTGGCCCTTCTCCCTAGCCCCATCCTCTCCCCCGGCCCAGGCCCTTCTCCCCGGACCCCGTCCTCTCCCCAGGTCCCCTCTCCAGGCCGCGTCGCTCTCCCGCGGGCCCTCAGGCCCCTCTCCCCGGTCCCCGTCCCCTCAAGGCCACTGTCCCTGTCCCTTCTCCCCAGGTCCCCGTCCCACCTCTCCCCGTTCCTTCTCCCGGCCCCTCTCCCCATCCCATATCCCCCGCTCCCCTCGCCCCGTCCCCTCTCCACAGGCCCTCTCTCCAGGCCCCGTCTCCCCTTCAGGCCCGCGGCCCGGGCCCAACGCCGCCTCCAACCGCCCGGGCCTCTGCCGCTCCCCTCCCGGACAGGCCCCGGGGCTCCCCCGCCGCCGCCGGCCCCCTCCCAGACGGCTGCCCCGGCCCCGCTCACCGCTGTAACCCCCTTTCCCTTCCTCCGCCATCGCCGCCCTCCGCTCCCGGCCCCCGCGGCCTCCCCGCCGCGCCACGCCCCCCCCACGCGTCACTTCCGCCCGGAGGTCACCACTTCCGCCCAGTGCATGCGCGCTCACTCTCCCTCCTCCCCCCCGCCCGCGGTGGCGCTGAGGTCGACGGTTCGAGTCCCGCCCCGGCAGGAAAAGGCACCGCGGGGGGGCTGAACGGGAATCACGGCTTTAATGGGCGGGGATGGGGGGGGCTGCAGCTCCCAGAGGGATCCCGTTTTTCCCCCCCGGGGATCCCACAGCTTTAACCGGAGTCCATAGTCCCTTCCTCGCGGGGGTCCCCCAGCTTCAATGGAGGCTGCAGCCCCCCCCCCAGGGGTCCCACAGCCCATCTGGGGGGGTTGGGGGAGGGATGGATACCAGCTTTAATGGGGCCCACAGCCCCCCCCCCGGAGATCCCACAGCTTGGGGGTCTCAAGGCTTTACCAGGGGGTCTGCAGCCCCCCCCCCGCAGGGCACCCTATGGGCTTTAATGGGGTCCACAGCACTCCCCCCACCCCCCCAGGGGGTTCCTCAGCTTTAACAGGGGCTGCAGCCCCCGCAAAGGTCCCAGAGCACCCCCCCCCGGGGGTCCCACGGCTTTAATGGGGTCCACAACCCCCCCCCCGCCCCAGCTCCCCGAGGGTCCCACGGCTTTACCGGGGGGTCCGTGGCCTGGGGAGGGGGCAGGGGGAGGTCTGGCAGAATTCCTGGCCCACCGCAGGGGGGTCCGCAGCCACCATGACCGGGCGGACATGGGGACCAGCCTTGGCATAGGCTGCAGGACCTGCTGGAGGGGACGTGGGGTGCTGCCCCCCCCCCCCCCACCAGGTGGGGACAAAGGGGGTCCCCAGGGGCATGTTGGAGTCCCCAGGGGGACGACAAGAGCATCCCCGGAGGCACATTGGGGTCCCCAGGGGCAAGTTGGGGACCCCAGGGGCACGGTGGGGTCCTTGGGGGGGGGACAATGGGGTCCCCGGGGGCAGGTTGGGGTCCCCAGCAGACCCCCGCCCCGTCCCCACGTCAATGTCCGTCTCTGAGCCCCGCAGAGCACGGACCGAGTCCGTCTGTCCCTCGGTGGGACAATGAGGGGGGGACACACGAAGTGTGTGTGTGTTGATGGGGTGGGGGGGGCGGGGGGGACACGACACAGGCGCTCAGGCGAGGAAGACGACGAAGACGATGAAGAAGACGATGAGGATGAGGAAGATCTTGACCATCAGCCACCGGTTGGAGGTGACGGACTGGAAATACTTGAGGATCTCCCCGTGCGCCGCCTCCACGTTCAGCTGGGTGTCCTCCACGCTGGCGTCGATCCTGGGGAGGGAGGGGACAGTGAGGGGACACCGAGGGGACAGGAGGCGGCGGGGGGGGGACACAGAAAGTACCTCTGGATGGTCTCCTCCTGCTCCTTCACCATGTGGGCCAACTGCTGGAAGATGGAGCCCAGCTCCACGATGGTGGATTCGATGTTCTGCATCGTGTCCGCCCGGCTCTGGATGTAGGAATCCTGCGGGGACGGCGCGGGGGAGGTCGCTCTGTGTGTGTCTTCCCCCCCCCCCCAAGGTGGGGTTTGGGGGGTCCCTTCCCCCAGTTTTATGCCCCCCCCCAAACCTGTTCATCGATGAGCTGGAGCTGTTGGCTCGTCCGGGCGTCCATCTCGATGGCCACCGTCCCGGCGCGCTGGGGCTCGGTTTGCAGCATGGCCGAGCCACCTGCGGGGACAGCAGGACGCAGCTGGGGTGGGGGGGGGACAGAGACACACCCCCGCCCCGTCTCCATCCCCCCCAAATCCTGCCAAAGCCCCCCCCCCCGCGCCCCCCAAAAATCCCGGGGCTCACCCAAGTTGCTGGCAGCGAGGGGCAAAGCGGAGACGGGGGCGCGGGAGAAATGCTCACGGCGGCTCCGCTGCTGCTTCAGGTTCTGCGGGGGTCGGGGTGGGGGGAAAAGGGGGCGGTCAGGGGGGTAAAAATGGGAGTTGGGGGGCAAAAATGGGGAGGCAAAATTGGGGGGGGGGGGGGCAGGGGGATAAAACTTCAGGGCCGGGGGGGGAAAAATGGGGGGAGAAAAATGAGGGGACAAAGGGTGAAAATGGGGGGGGGGGGGGGCAGGGGGTTGGTGGGAGACAAATGGGGGTCAGGGGGGGAAAAAAGGGGGGGGAAGTCACAAGGTTAGGGGGTAAAAATGGGGGAGCAGGGGGTAAAAATGGGGGGTTGAGGGGTAAAAAGGGGGAAGAAGGGGTAAAAATGGCAGGCAGGGCAATGAGGGGATTGGGGGGGTAAAAATGGGGGGGGGCGCAGAGGGTTGGCGGGGTAAAAAGAGGGGGGCAGAGAAGTAAAAATGGAGGAGTAGGTGTTGGGGGGTAATAACGGGGGGGTCTGGTGGGTAAAAATGGGGGGTGAGGGAGGTAATAACGGGGGGAGAGGGGGTGAGGGAGTTAAAATGGGGGGTGGGGGGGGGGCAAAGATGGGGAGGGGGGAGTTGGAGGGAGGTAAAAATGGGGGGGGGAGGACTCACCTCTGTCCGCACCTCCAACACGGATTTGAAGTCGTTGGACATGGAGGCCAGTTTGGACTGGGGAGGGAAGGAGGAGGGGGGGGTTCAGTCGGCGCTGGTGGGGGGGGGGGGGGGATGTCTGTGCGTGTGTGCGCGCGTCGTCCCCCCCCCACGCCGCCCCCCTTCCCCACCTGCAGCGACACCACCACGGTGTTGGAGTGGGTCTGGACGTGGCGCCCGCTCTGGCCCCCCCGGGCCCGCACCATCTCCTGCAGCTGCGCGATCTGTTTGTTCAGGCTGTTGATGTCCTGAAGGGGGGGGGGGGGCAAAATAACACGGGGGGGGTCAGGGAAACCCCAAAAGCGTGTGTCCCCCTTAAAATCCCCCCCCCCTCTGCCCCGCCGTCTCCCCCCACCTGCTTGATGATATAAGTGAGCTCCTCGATCTCCACTGCTTTGTCGTCGAAGAGGGATTTCCGCTTGGCCACTGCCGGGGTTGGGGGGGACACACACACACACACGTCAGGGCACCCTCCTGCTCCCCCCCCCCAGGCACCCCCCACCCCAGGGAACCCCCCCCCCCACTCACAGATCGTCAGCTTTTCCAGCTTGGCAAAGGTGTTGCTGAGATCCTTCCCGATGCGCCTGCCAGAGGACAGGAGACACCTCAGAGGTGGGGGGGCCCCGTCCGTGTTGTTTCCGTCCCCCCCCCCCCCCCCCCCCCCCCCCCCCCCCCCGCCCCCAACCTGGGGACCCCGTCCCCCTCAGGGACCCCCCCCTGTCCCCCTCCCGTCCCATCTGGAGACCCTGTCCCTGTTCTGTCCCCTCCCCATCCCTCCCAGGGACACCCCTGTCCCTTCTGCCATCCCATTTTGGGACCCTGTGCCCCCACCCCGCGCACCTAGGGACCCCCCCCCCCCCCCCCCACCTTCCTGTCCCATCTGGGGGCCCTGTCCTCCCCCCGGCCATGCCCAGAGACACCCCCTTGTCCCCCTCCTGTCCCATCTGGGCAGTCCATCCCTACCCTGTCCCCCCCCCCCCAACTGCACCCAGAGATGGGTCCCTTGCAATGGGGACCCCTGTGTCCCCCCCCCAGTGCCACCACTCCTGGGGACCCCGTTCTCCTCCCACCCCACCCCCTGCCTGGGGACCCCCCCTTGTCCCCCTCCTGCACCCAGGGACACCCCCCCCCCCATGTCCCCCTCATATCCCACCACGCCCAGGGACCCTGTGTCCCCCCCCTCCTCCTGCCCAAACTGGGCCCCCCTCCGGTGCCTGGACACCCCCCCCACGCAGACCCCCCCCCTTACTTGGCCATGAGGCTGAACTCGCTGCGCTGCCGTCCGGCACCCGGGGCTGATCTGCCCAGCTGCCCCCCATCCTGTGGGGGGGGGGGAAGAGGGGGGGTCAGGCTGCGGGGGGGACGGACGGGACCTCCGAGGGGGAATGAGGCCGGGGGGGCAGTGGGGGATGCCCAGGTGGGGCAAAGGGGGGGGAGAGGCTGGAGAGGGGCAGGGGGCACCCCTTGGTAGTGGGGGGGCAGGGGGTGGGTGAGGCCAGGGGAGGCCGGGGGGGGAGGTAGGGGAGGACCCCCGGGGGGGGGGGCGAAGGGGGGAGATGAGGCTGGGGTGGGCCCCGAGGTGGGTGGCAAAAGGGAGGATGAGATTCCCTGGGGGGAAATGGGGGGGGGGGGGGTGCGGGTATGTCTTAGGTCAGGGGGGTGGCAAGGGGGGGGACCGGGGGGGGGGGGGGGAAGCCGGGAGAGGCTGCGGGGGGGGGGGGGGCATGGGGGACCCCCGAGGAGGGGTGAGGCTGGGGGGGGGGGCGGGCCTGGAGGGGTGCAAAGAGGGGGATGAGGCCGGGGAAAGACCCCCCGGGGGGAGAGAGGTGAGGTCTGGGGGGGGGGGGGCGCACAGGGGTGTCCCTACGTGTGCATGTGTCCCCCCCCCCGGACACCCACCTGCCGGCCCTGCAGGGACTTGCAGGCGGAGAGGAACTCCTGGGTCCTATCGCGACACGACATGGTGACGTCCGGGGGGGGCGGTAGCAGCGGGGGGGGCCCGGCGAGGGGCGGGGGGGCAGCGGCGAGGGGCGGGGGGGACACGGCTTGTGTCTGGGGGGGTCCCAGGTAAACGCCCGGTTCCCGCTGCCTAGAGCCGTGCCGGCGCCGGGCGTTCATCGGGGCTCATCACCTGCGGCTGCGGGGGGGTCAGCGCCGGCCCGGGACACCCCGGGCACCGGGACCCCCCCACCGACAGCGGGGACACCCTCCTCCGGCCACCGGGGACCCCCTACGGACACCGGGACCCTCCCATCGCCACCGAAAGCCACCCACGGACACCGGGGACTCCCCCCGACACAGGGGACCCCCCCTCCGCACACCGGCGGGACCCTCCACGGCCCTGGGACCCGCCCCCAGCTACCGGGGACACCCCTACGGTCAACGGAGACCCCCCCACCATGGCCCACGGGAGTCCCCCGCCCCCGAGGGCCTCCCTACAGCCCCAGGAGCCCCCCGTGAGCCCTCCCCCCCCCCGGGCCAGCGGGGACGCCCCCTCCGACAGCAGGGCCCCCTCACGGCCCCGGGGCCTCCGGTGCCCGCGGGAAGGGGGGTGTGGGGGGAGGTCTCGGGGGGGACGTCCCGGGGGGGACGTGGCCACGCGGTTCAGCCCCGCCCTCTCCCTCTCCCCCCCCCCTCCCCGGGCCGTCGCGCGCTCACCGGGACTCGGGTCCGTCCGGGCGCCGCTACCGGGATCCACCGGCCGACGCGTGACGTCACTGCCACGTCGCTTCCTCCCGTGCCCCTCGGTCCTCCGGAAGCCCAACTCTATGGTCCGCCGGGAGACCGGAAGTCGCCCTCTGGGAGGACCCTAGCGACTGGCCCCGCCCCTTAGCGACAGCCCCCGCCCCTAGAGACGGACTGGGAAAGGAGCGGTTCCGCCCCCCAGAAACAGGCCGCGCCCCTAACGACAGTCCGGCCATTGAGTGGTCCCGCCCCTAGCGGCAGACCCCGCCCCCACGCAACAGGCCCCGCCCCCTAAACTCAGCCCGGCCACTGGGCGGCTCCGCCCCTAGCCACAGACCCCGCCCCCTTGCAACAGCCCGCTCACTGACCCCCTACCCCTAGCAACAGGCCCCGCCCCCTAGCAACGACATGGAAACTGACAGGCCCGCCCCTAGCAACCAGAGCACAACCTTGGCAACCGACCTTACCAACGGGGCCTACCCCCTCCAACCACCCCCTCTCCCTGCTCGGTGACGTCACCGTGACGCCACAGACTGACCTCACAGTCCCCCTCCCCAGGTCCCGACCCATCTCCAACGCCCCCCTCCCCCCCGGAGGGACCCAGGCAGAGCGGGGCAGAGGCGGGGGCAGTGTCAGCGGCCTTTATTATCGGGGGGGGACGGTCGGGATGGTCCCATCGTCAGCAGGGGATCCCGGTGCGGCGGTCCCCGGTGGTCCCGGCGGTGGGTGGTCCCGGCGGCGGGTGGTCCCGGTGGGATGATGGTGGAGGAAGTAGGGGGGAATCACTCCCGCTTCTTGTAATCCTCGAGGTGGGCGAGCACCCAGGCGGCCGGGCCCAGGCAGGCGACGAACATGGAGAGGAAGCCCACGACGCTCTCCTGCGGGCACAGCGCCGTCAGCCCCCGCTTCCTACCGCCCCAAGGTCACCCGCCGCCCCCTGTTCCTTCCCTCCCACCCCCGAACTCCTCCGATCCGGCCCCCCTCCGCGCTCACCCCGGGCCCCAGCGGCTGCTGCGGCGGCCCCGAGATGACGCCGCGCCGGGGCAGGACAGGCCGAGCCGCGGAGCGCAGGAGGGAACCGGCGAGACGAGCGGCGAGCGGCATGGCGGCAGCGGAAGTGGAAAGGCGCCTCACTTCCGGCAGAGGCCGCGCCCCGCCCCTTTTACATGCCCCGGCCGTTCAAGCCACACCCCCTGCGCTCAAGCTCCGCCCCCACCCATATGAAGCAACGGGGGGCACGGCTAAGCCCCACCCCTTTTGCACCCAGACTCCGCCCCCCGCCCTCAGGCCCCGCCCACAGAACGAGGCCAAATCCCATTTTTATCCTTATTTATTTGTAACGTACAAACAAAATCGGCGGGAAACGAAAGAAAAAGGGAGGGGCCTCGACTCCCGCGAGGCACCAAAAACAACCAAAACAGGCAAAAACCCCCTTCCAGCCCCAAAACCAACCTGCTCCCCTCCCCCCCAGCGCTCTCCCCCCCCAAGACGGGGGACGGGGGGGCTCCCCTGGCCTGTGGGGTGTGCAGCCGTGGCCAGGGGGCGCGCGGGGGCTCTCTGAGGGCAGGCGGTTGGTTTTGGGGTGAAACCTTGGGGTTTTGGGGGCGGTGGGGGAGGGGCTCAGTGGCAGCACCCCCCACAGGGGCCCCCCCCGGGGTGGGGGAGGGGGTGGCTCTCCCCGAACTTGGTCCGGCGGCTGAGGATCTCGTAGGAGGAATCGTCCCCGCAGCAGCCGGAGACGCTGGGGGAGGCGGCGTCCACCTCGAACCTGGGGGGGGTGATGACATCATCATGACCTCACCACCCCCCCACCCCACGTCACCCTGACAACCCCCCCTCCCCGCATCGCCTCAACCCCCCCCTTGTGGCACCCTGACCCCTCCCTACTGTGTCACACCCCCCTAACGTCACCCCCCCACCACCACCACTGTCACCCTCCCTGGCTGGTGAGGACGGGGAGCGCGGGGGGGGGGGGGACCAACCAAAAAAGGGTAAAAACACCCTAAAAAGTTGCTGGGAAAGTGTTAAAAAAAAAAAAAGAGGAAAAACACACAGAAAAACGGGGTTAAAAGTCTAAAATTGCTCAGAAAATTGGTTAAAAGAGGCAGAAAATGGATAAAAAAAAAACAACACAGAAAAAACGGTTAAAAAAACTAGAAAAGGGATTAATAGAAAAAAAAACCCCACACTAAAAATACCTGGAAAATGGTTTAAAACACCTGAGAAAGGGGTAAAAAAATAAACAAAACGCCCTGACATTGGGGGCAAAACAGTCAAAACACCCCAAAAAGGGATAAAACACCCAGAAAAGGGGTTAAAAAAACCCCGCCAACTGCAAAAATATAGAAAAGGCATTAAAAAACCCTAAAAACATCCAGAAAAAGGGTTAAAATACCTGGGGAAGCAGTAAAAAAAAAAAAACAAACACCTGGAAAATGGGGTTACGAGTGTAAAAGCACTCCCAAAATGCATTTAAAAAGCCAGAAACGGGATAAAACCACCCAGAAAAAAGGATTAAAAAAAATAATCCCCAACGACAAACACAAAAGGGATTAAAAAAAACCTAAAAACTTTCAGAAATAAATGTGGGAAAGGGGAAAAAAAAAAACCTAAACACCCTGAAAATGTGGTTATAAGTCTAAAACCACCCAGAAATTGGAATCAGAAACCCAGAAAAGGGATAAAAACACCCAGAAAATAACAGTCTAAAAATACTCAGAAAATGGATTTAGAAACCCAGGAAGGGGATTAAGAAAAACAGAAAAAAGGTTAAAAAGCCCCAGAAAAGGGGCAAAGACCCTGGAAAATGGGTTAAAAACCCTGGGAAAGGGGAAAAACCCCTGGAAAATCATTAGAAAACCTCAGAAAAGGAGCAACCCCCCCTAAAATGGGTTCACAGCCCCTGGAAAAGGGCAAAACTCCTCAGAAAATGGGTTAAAAAAACCCACAACAGAAAATGGGCAAAACGCCTTGGAAAAATGGGTTAAAAACCCTGGAAAAGGGGCAAAACCCCTCAGAAAAATTTGAACCCAGAAAAGGTTCAAACCTCCTGAAAAATGGGTTAAAAAACTCTGTAAATGGGGAAAACTGGAAAACAGGTCAAAAAGCCCCAGAATCGGTTCAAAACCCCTGGAAAATAAGTTAAAACCTTTGCAAAAGGGGAAAAAAACCTAGGAAAAGGGGTTAAAAAACTCCAAAAATGGGAAAAACTCCTAGAAAAAGGGTTAAAAAGACCGAGAATCGGTTCAAAACCCCTGGAAAATGTGTTAAAATCCCTGAAAAACGGGGCAAAACCCCTTAGGAAAAGGGGTTAAAAAAGCCTGGAAAAGGGGCAAAACCCTTCAGAAAATGGGTTAAAAAACCCTGGGAAAAGGGCAAAACCTTCCGGAAACTGGGTTGAAACCCTCCGGAAATGGGTCTGTGTCTCTCTCTCTCTCTCTCGCTCGCTGTCCCCCCCTGCCCCCGGGCCCTGGCGCCGAGGGGGGGGGACCCGAGCACCCACCTCTCTCGGCTGCCCCTGCCCCTCCTGCCCGCGGCGCCCGGCCCCGGCACGTTGCCAGCGCACTGAAAAGACAGTCGTGCGAACAACGTGTTACAGACAGACAAACCCCCCCTTCCCCCCCATCAGGAAAAAAACGGGGTAAAACCAAGCAAATGTGGGTCTTTTGGGGGTTTGTTTTTTTTTTTTTTTTTAAACTCTTACTGGAGCGCTTCTCGGAAGAACTGGTAGGCGCCGTGGTTGTGTTTAAACACCGTCAGCATCACCTTCTTCATCTGCGTGCTGGGGAGGGGGGAACACGGAGGATGGGGCGGGGGGGTGCGGGGAGCTCAGCCAGGGGTGCTCAGCCCCAAAACCGCCTGTTTTTACCCCACAAAAGCGTTGGTTGTCACCTGTTGGCCACCAGCTGGAGGATCTGTAGGAGGAACTTGCCCAGCCCTCGCCGCCGCACTCTGCTCTCCAGCTGCACCTCGTAGCTGTGGGGATAAATCACCCCCCCCGAGGAGCATTGTAAAGTGAGAAAGACCCATTTTTGGGGGTTTTTTACCCCATTTTGGGGGGTACCCACCAGTAGAGAACCTCGTCGCCACACTCTACGTCGAAGCGGAAGTGGGAGAAGGCGACGGGGCCAGTGGGCTCGCGGGCGATGAGGTACCAGGCCCGGTCGTCCCGCAGCTCCTCCCGCTTCTCCCGCTCCTTCCATCCCCACTCGCTCTGCTTGTACCTGCCCCGTTTGGGGTGAAAAATAAGGATTTTGGGTCAAAATCCACCGGTGACTGGGGGAAAAAAAACCCACAAGGATTCGGGGCGCAAAAAAACGCCGAATCCCAGTGATTTGGGAGGCTAAAATCCCCAAACGCCAACAATTTTAGAGCAAAAAAGACCTCAAATCCCACCACTTCAGGGGGCAAACACCCCCCCCCCCATACCCCAACAGTTTGGGGGGCAAAGAAAAAGAAAAACCCAAACACCAACAATGATCTGGGGGCAAAAAAACCCCACCCAACAATTTTGGGAGCCAAAAAAACCCCAGCCCAACAATTTTGGTGGACACCTTCCCCCCCCCCCCAAAAAAAATTCAGGGGAACAAAAAAACCCTACACACAATTTTTGTAATGCAAAAAACACCCCCAACAATTCCGTGGGTGCAAAAAACCACCCACGCCCCCCCAATTTCAGGAGCGCACACATGCACATCACAACCCCCACCCCAATTTTGGGAGTAAAAAAAAAAATCCCCCCAACAATTCCAGGGGCACAAGAAAAAAAAACTCCCAAGAATTCCATGAGAGCAAAACGAACCCCTCCCAACAATTCCGGGAGTGCAAAAACCCAACAATTCCGGGTGCTGGCAAGCAATATTTCCCCCCCGGGTGCTGGCGAGGGGCTGTGCCAGCCGAGACCCCCCCGGTGGTGCCGGTTGTGCTGTGCCGGGCGGTGTCGCGCGACTCACAGCGTCTGCATGTTGGCCTTGGTGAGGTCGAAGGCCCACTCGAGGGTGGCGGGCTCCAGCCCGGAGACGCGTTTGCACTCGATGGAGACGTTCAAACTGCGGGAGATGCCGGGAGGGAAACGGCGTCGGCAGCGGGAATAACGCCGGCAGCACCGGGAACGGCCTCAGTGACACCGCGGCGGGCAACACTCACCCATTCCGGTCGTATTTCTTGAAAACCGGGAAAGCTTCGAGGGGATCTTCAAGCTGGAAGAAATTAAACAGCACCCCGGAAAAAAAAAAAAACAAAACAAACAAAAAAACAAAAAACAAACAAGGGGGGAAGTTTCGCTCCCACCCGCCAGGCGCTGCTCTGCAGCAGGGGAGGGTTTTTCACCGATTCTGTGGGTTTTTAGCCCGTTTTTTGAGGGGGACACTCACTTTGTTGGCAGCTTCCACCTTGGCGCAGACGGCATCCATGGCCGCTCGCTCCTCCAGGCGCTTTTGCTTCTTCTCCTTCGCTTTGCTCGATTTCCTCTGCGGCGAGAAGCAGAGAAAAAAAGGGAATTTTCACTAAATCTGGGTTGTTTTGACAAATAACAGAGCTCTGCCCGCCAACAGCAAAAAGGTTTTGCCCAGAAGTTAATAATAATTAATTAATAAGGTAATTAATAAAGCGAGGAGCGGGGTTTGCACAAAAGTCCTTGCAAAAAAGTGTTTTTGGGGTAAAACCCAGCGTTTTGATGAGCGCACAGGGGTGTGTTGAACCCTCCTGGTCACTGCAGGAGACGGAAAGCTTTGCTGCATCCTGCTCCCAGGGCTCATTACTGCTGGGGTAATTAAATTAGTAGGGTTTTGCCCCAAAAATCTTTGGTGTTTTAGTGAAGCTGGTGCTTGTTAGACATGCCGGGATGGGGAGGCGGTGCTGAGCAGCATCCACTTAAAGTTATCGCTTTTAAGTGTTTCTTTCTCTTTAAGAGTCTACCACCAGAAATCCCCCAAATGTGGGTGATTTTACCCCAAAATGAAGGAAGGGAGCCCCATAATCCTACTGGGATCCCTCCAAATCCCAATCAAAGCCCAAAGACCCGCAGGGTGTTGAAGGGGATCTGGGGATTCCTGAGCTTCACCTCCAACAAAACTAAGTTAAAAACATTCAAAAGCAGGTATTTCACAGGAAAAACACTGATGCACGCGGTTTGTGGAGGGAGACAGGGTGAGCCTCCCTCAAAAATATAGCTGTCGGTGTTTTGTGGGGAAATTAAGGTATTTTGGGAGTTGGAGCAGTGTTTTTTCTCCCACCACCTGCTGCTGGCTGGGATGCGGACACTAAAATCTCCAGTTTTGGCTCGTTTTACAGAGAAAACTGCCAGTTTCCTGGCGGTTGGGGTCCGTGGTTAGACAGGAGATGGGGTGAGATCTTTGGGGTCTCTCAATGTCCTCACAATTCCCCGCCACAGGGACCCTCAAACCCTTTGGGATCTCTGAATGCACCCTACTGCACCCCACAGTCCCCCCCAAACCCTAAACACCCACCTCAGAAACTCACCAGTTCCCCTAAATAGCCCCAAATCCCTCAAACTCCCTCAGAGACATCCCCACCCCACCACCATCTCTCTCCAGCCCCTCAGAGGGTTCCACATTTCCTGACGGGAACCCCAAATCCCCACAAAAAGTCCCAAAACTCCTCACAGGAGCCCAAAATCTCCTCATAGGAGCCCCAAAGCTCCTCAGAGGGCCCCAAGTCTCCTCATAGGAGCCCCCAAAACACACAAAAGGTCCCAAATTTCCTCACAAGAGTCCCCAATCCCCACGAAAAGTCCCAAATCTCCTCATGGGAGTTCCTAATACTCTCAGAGGGCCCCAAGTCTCCTCAGAGCATCCCCCAGTTCCCTTATAAAGCTCCAAGCATCCTCACGAGAGCTCCAAATGTCCTCAGATGGCCCCAAATCCCAACGAAAGGTTGCAAGCCTCCTCACAGGAGCCCCCAAACCCTCGAAGTGCCCCAAATCCCCTCGTAGAAGCCCCTTATCTCCTCATAGGAACCCCAAATCCCCTCGGACGGTCCCAACCCCCCTGGTAGAAGCCCCTTATCTTTTCATAGGAGCCCCCAATCCCCTCGGAGGGTCCTAAACTCCCCTCGTAGAAACCCCTTATGTCCTCACAGGAGCCCCCAATTCCCTCGGAGGGTCCTAAACTCCCCTCGTAGAAACCCCTTATGTCCTCACAGGAGCCCCCAATTCCCTCGGAGGATCCCAAATTCCCTTCTAGAGGCCTCCTATCTCTTCAGAGATACAGGGGACTTCCCCAGTCCCCTCGGAGGGTTCTAAGCCCACTCATAGAGGCCCCATATCGCCTCAAACTCCTCGGAGGGTCCCAAATACCCTTACAGGAGCCCCCCCGCCCATCCTCTCAGATGGCCCCAAAACGCCTCAAAGGCCCCGCCCGACCCGGCCAGGCCCCACTCACCCCCATGGCGGCGGCGAGCGCGGCCGCGGCGTCTCCTCACGGCGCGGGGGCGCGGAGGGGACTGAGGGGGGGCGCGCGCGGGAGCGCGCCCTATATATAGGGGGGGGGGAGGAGCGCGAGGCGTGCGAGCCTGCGGCCGGGCAGCGCCACTGCGCCTGCGCGGATGGGAGGGGGGCGGAGAGCGCGCGGCCGCGCATGCGGGGGGGGGGGGGGGGGTGGGGCGCGTGAGGGAACGCGCATGCGCCGTAGGGGCAGAGGAGCCGGCGCGTGGAGGCGCCGTTGGGCGCGAAGGCAGCTCGTCGCTGATTGGCTGAGAGGGGCGAGGGCGGGAAAGCGGGGGGGGGCCCCGCCCATTCGCTGAGGGGAACGGCGCCATGGCGGAGCCGAGGTTTGCAGGTCTGATCCACGGCGGGCCCACGGCGCGGCCCACAGCCCTGCCCCACAGCCCAGCCCCATAGCCCGGCCCTTCAGCCCTAGGTACAGCCTATAACCCTGCCCCACAGCCTGGCCCCACGGCCCCTCAGCACAGGCCATAGCCCTGCCCCACAGCCCGGCCCTTCAGCCCTAGGTACAGCCTATAACCCTGCCCCACAGCCTGGCCCCACGGCCCCTCAGCACGGCCCGTAACCCTGCCCCACAGCCCTTGGCACGGTCCATAGCCCTGCCCCACAGCCCAGCCCCATAGTCTGCCCCCTCAGCCCTCGGTATGGCCTATAAGCCTGCCCCATAACCGTCCCCCACAGCCCTTGACACGGCCCCATAGCTCAGCCCCACAGCCTAGCCTCAGACCCCTTGGCTGCCCCACAGCTTGCCCCCAAAGCTTTGCCCCAGAGCCCTCAGCCTGTCCCCGGGCCTTCAGCATGGCCCGTAACCCTGCCCCATATCTCAGCCCCATAGCCCTGCTCCATAGCCTTGTCTCACAGCCCTCAGCCCATCCCTTAGCCTGGCCCCATGGCCCTGCCTGAGAGCTCTCAGGCCACCCCACAGCCCAGCCCCACAGCCCTTGGCCTGCCCCATAGCTTGAACCCACAGCCTGGTATGAGAGCCCTCAGCCCTCCCGGTAGCCCTGCCCCACATCCTGGCCCCAGGGTCTTTGGCTTGCCCCATAGCAGCCCCACAGCCCAGCCCTGAGCCCTGACCCACAGCAGCCCCATAGCCCTGAGCCCCATAGTCGATATCCAGCCCCATAGTCCCCAGCCAGGCCCCATAGCCTGCCCCATAGCCCCTCCCAGCAATGAGGGGTACCCCACACCCCCATCCCCACCACTGAGCCCCACAGGACCCCTCAGCAGTGAGCACCCCCAGATGGGGGAGTGGGAACAGGGGCAGCAGGGAGGTGTGGGGCAGCCCCACAGCGTGTGAGCATCAGGGAGCCTGTGATGGGGGGGGGATCCCTGTGCTCCCCCCCCCAGCCCCATAGTGGGACAGACCCCCAGCGCCAGAGCAGCCCCATGTCTCCCCCAGCCCTACAGTGGGACAAACCCCAACCCCACATCAGCCCCATGGCCCCCCCAGCCCCATGGTTCCCTCACCCCACAGCAACCCCATGGCGCCCCCAGCCCCAGCGTGGGACAGACTCCCAGCCCCACATCAGCCCCATGCCCCCCCCCCAGCCCCACAGATGCCCCCCAGTCCCACAGCCCCCACAGCCCCATATCAGCCCCCTGGTCTCCTGCCGCCCCCTGGCCCTTTGTTCACTCCAGCCACACGCAGCGGGGTGATACGGCCCCACACACGCTATGGATCCCAGCCTCACCATGGGGGGGGGTGTGGGGCTGGGACCCCCATGTTTGCCCCCCCCCCCGTGCCCCCCCGTGCCGCTGGCGGAGGGGTACGCTGGGGGCGGGGGGGCCGTGCTGAGGCCGGGGGAGCTGGAACTACTTTGGCACCGTCAGGCGGCGGGAGCAGCCGGCGGCGCATTGTGTGGGCGCGGGTGGGCTCGGGTGGGCGCCGGGACCCCCGCAAAAGCACCCCCCACCCATCCTCCCCCACCTTTACTCCTCCCGCAACTTTACTCCCCATTTCGGGGGGGTTTCCTCCTTTTTGAGGAGGGAGCCCCGGCTACCCAACACAGCAACACCGCGTCCACCTCCCAAACATTCCCCCCCCCCCCCCCCCCCCCCCCCCCCCCCCCCCCAGAATAACCAAGGTTGGGCTAAAGTTTGGCGTGGGGCAGCGGAGCTGACCCGCCCCCCCCCAATCTAGCCTTGTGGGGTTCCCCTAGGGGGTTTGCGGGGGGTCACACTGAGCCCACCCCCACCTCCCCAGGCAATGCCGTCGGTGATGGAGAAGCCCTCGGGGATCCTGTCCCGCAGCCGGGCGAAGTCGGTGGCCGCCAGCGGTGGCCCCCCCGCCTCCGAGGACGAGGGCAGCGAGGACGAGCACGCCCACGGTGAGTGTCCCCCCCCACCCCAAAAACATGCCTGTGCCCCCCCCCGACCCCCAAAACACATTTGCGTCCCCCTCCAGCCCCCCAAAACATGCCTGTGTCCCCCCCCAACACAACACATGCCTGTGTCGGGGCACCACGCTCCCCCCACGAGCTGGGGGGGGGCTGTGCTCACGTCACCCCCGCCTCCGTGGGTCTTTTGGGGGGGGACACAAACGGGGACATGGTGGAGGGGGGGAACAAAGCCCCATCCCCATTGTCCCCGGCTGCCCGCGTGTGTGCCGGCCGCCGGCTTTGTTCACCGGCAGGGAGGGGGGCACAGCCGCTGACCCCCACACCTCACGCACCCCCGGGGGGGTGGCAGAGACCCCCTCCATTAACCCCTGTCCCCCCAGTTAACCCCCGTGTCCCCCCCTTTTCCCTCTCCGGCCCCCCAGACAGCATGATCCGGGTGGGAGCTGACTACCAGGCGGTGATCCCTGACTGCAAACCAGGTAGGGAGGATTCTGGGGGGACCTGGGGGGGGCCTAGGGGGTGTCACCCCCCACTTTGACCTCCCTCCCCCCCCCCCAGAGAGCCCCGCCCGCTACAGCAACAAGGAACTGAAGGGGATGCTGGTCTGGGCCCCCAACCACTGTGTCTCTGATGCCAAATGTGAGCCCCCCCCAAATCCTATCGGGGCATCCCTTGGTGGGGGGGAGGTGGGGGGTTGCAGGGTGTCTCCCACCCTCCCCGACACCCCCTTTACCCCCCAATCCACCCCTTTGTTCCCCCCAACATCCCCTTTACACTCCTAATCCCCACTTTACCCCCATAACCCGCCCTTTACCCAGCCCCTTTGCCCCCCCAACACCCTCTTTACCCCCCCTGTACCCCCAACTTCCCCCTTTACCCCCTCTATATGGCCCCAACCCCCCTTTGCCACCCCAACACCCTCTTTTTCCCCCCCCCACCTCTTTATCCCCCCTAACCCCCCCTTTACCCCCCTTAACTGCCCCTTTACTCCCCCTTAACTCCCCAAGCCCCCCCTTAACTACCCCCTTTACCCACCAATCCCCCCTTTACCCCCACGTTACTCCCCCTTAACAACCCAACCCCCCCTTAACCCCCTCTTTACCCTCCTAATCCCTACTTTATCCCCCCAAACTCTCCCTTTACCCCCCCCTTAGCCCCAAAACCCCCTCTTAACCCCCCCTTTACCCCCCAATACCCTTTTACCCCCTCAGTGGACAAATACATCGCCATGGCCAAGGACAAGCATGGCTACAACATCGAGCAGGTACCATCACCCCCCCTAAAAGAGCGCGCGGTCTCCCCTGGGTGCCCCCCAAGCACCTCCTGACCCCCCCCCGCTGTGTCCTCTGTCCCTTTGTGTCGCCCCCCCAGGCTCTGGGGATGCTGCTGTGGCACAAGCACGATGTGGAGAAGTCCTTGGCCGACCTGGCCAACTTCACGCCCTTCCCGGACGAGTGGACGGTGGAGGACAAGGTCCTTTTCGAACAGGCCTTCAGCTTCCATGGCAAGAGCTTCGCCCGCATCCAGCAGATGGTGAGAGACACCCCCCCCCCCGCCCACCCAAAAATGCCCCCCAAAAAATGCCCCCCAAACCCCCCCCGGGGGAGGGCACCGGGGCTCAGCCCCCCCACCGCGGCTGATTCATCCCCCGCCTTGTCTGGTGGCTCCCCGTCACCCTGAGCTGAGGGTCGTCCGCCCCACAAGACCCCCAGGGTGTCCCCTGGGGTGCTGGGGTGGGGGGGGGTGTGGAGCAGAGCGCTTTGGCACCCCCCCGGAGTCCAGGAGGTGGTAGGTGCCACCCAACATCCCCATCACCAGGTGGTACGTGCCACCCCCTCACCCCCCCCTCACTCCATAGAGGATGGTACATGCCACCCCCTGACCCACCCCCCCCCCCGAGATGGCATGTGCCACCCCTGACACCCCCCCCATAGGGGATGGTACATGCCACCACCCCCCTGATAGAGGATGGTACGTGCCACCCCCTGACACCCCCCCCATAGGGGATGGTACGTGCCACCCCGTCCCCGCCCCCAGCGGTGCCACCTGCTGGGGGGGGGGGGGGGGGGGGCAGGTGCCACCTCCCCCACCCCGTTTCTCGGGTTCTGCCCCCCCCAGCTCCCCCCAGTTTCTAGGGGTTCCCCCCCATATTTAGGGCGTTCCCTCCCCATCTCCTCCTCGATTTTTTAGGGGGCTCCCCCCCCTTCCCCCCCCATTTATAGCCCCCCTCGTTTTTTAAGCCTCCACCTCCCACCCCATCCTTAAGACCAACCCCCCCCAAACTCCCCCTCTGCACCCCCAAAATCCCCCCTGTGCCCCCCTAAACCCCCCAAAATTCACTCTGAGCTCCCCAAACCCCCCCAAAGCCCCCACAACCTCCCCAAACTCCTCCTGTGCCCCCCCAAACTCCCAAATCTCACCCTGTGCCCCTCCCAACTCCTCCTGAGACCCCCCCAAACCCCCCAAAACTCCCCCTGTGCCCTCCAAACCCTCCCTGTGCCCCCCCAACCCCCCAATCTCACCCCGTGCCCCCCCCCAGCTCCCCGACAAGCTCATCCCCAGCCTGGTGAAATATTACTACTCCTGGAAGAAAACGCGGAGCCGGACCAGCCTGATGGATCGCCAGGCGCGGCGCCTGCTGGGCCGCAAGGACCGTGACGACAGGTAACACCCCCCCCTCCAAAAACCCAAACACACCCCCGAAACCAGCCCCCCTGCCCCCCAAAACCCCCCTTTCCCCCCCGTTCCCATAGCAACGACGAGACGGACGAGCAGCGCCCCGTCACCGAGGGGGAGACGGAACCAACGGACCCCAAAAAAGAGGTTTGAAGGGGGGGTGTGGGAGAGGGCTGGGGTCACCGCGCTCACAAAGTGCCCCCCCCACCCCCCAAATCCCCCTGGGTCTCTCCCCAGATCTCACCCTGTGCCCCCCAACCTCCCTAAAACGCTCACGGTGCCCCCCCAAACTCCCTCTGGGCCCCCCAAAACTCCCCCCGTGAGTGATGAAACTCCCCCCGAACCCCCCAGCTCCCCCCAAATTCACCTCATGCCCCCAAAATCTCACCCTGTGCCCCAAACCCCTTCTGTGCCCTTTCCCCCCTGAGAAGTGAGCACGGTGACCCCAGCCCCCTCCCCTCCCCCCCCCCCCAATTTATTAAATTTCAGCCTTTTTACCCCAAAACGGCGCAATATCGGCACCACCCCCCCGCACGGCACCGCCGCCGCCCCCCCCGTGGGATGCACCTCAGCCGGGAGGACGTGGCGGGGGTCACCGCCAACCCCGACCTGGGGGCGCTGGCCCTGCGGCAGCTGGATTGTCAGCTCGTCTCCCTCAAGCGCCAGGTAAAATGTGCCCCCCTGGAATCTATGGGGTGCCCCCTAAGTTTGGGGGGTGTGTGTGTGTGACCCCTAAGTCGGGGGGTGAGCCCTAAGTCGGGGGGGGCGAACCCCCCAAATCTTGATTGTCAGCTTGTTTCCCTCAAATCCTGTGTTAAAAACCTTCCCTCTCCAAAAATCTGTGAGGTGCCCCCCAAGTTGTAGGGGTGCCCCCGAGGTTGGGGGGTGACCCCTAAGTTGGGGGGTGACCCTTAAGTTGGGGGGGGCTGACCCCTAAGTTGAAAGTCAAGCCCTAAGTTGGGGGGTGAACCCCCAAACCTTGATGGTCGTCTCGTTTCCCTCAAACGCCAGATAAAAACCTTCCCTCTTCACAGTCTGTGGGGTGCCCCTCCCCTTAGGTTGTGGGGTGCCCCCTTAGGCTGTGGGGTGCCCCCCAAGTTCTGGGGTGCCCGCTAAATTGTGGGGTGCCCCCTGGGCCTCTCGCCCCCGCAGGTGCAGCGGATCAAGCAGATCAACAGCGGCCTGAAGCAGGCGCTGGAGGGCGGCGTGGAGGGGCTGCGGCCACCGGAGGTGGGGCTTGGGGGGGGGGCCCCACAGCGTCCCCATGTGCCCCACAGTGTCGTGTCCTGCCCTGCCCCACGGTGTCCCCACGGTGTCCCCGCGGTGTCCCCACGTGCCCCACAGTGTCCTGCCCTGCCCCACAGTGTCCCGCACTCACACCGTGTCCCTGCGTGCCCGATGGTGTCTCTGCGTGACCCATAGTGTCCCAGTGTGCCCCATGGTGTTCTCATCGTGTCCCTGTGGTGCCCCACGGTGTCACATCGTTCCCCCCTGGCACCCCACAGCGCCCCACAGCGCCCCACATCGCCTGACCCCCCCCCCCCATCTCCCCCCAGGGCAACAGCAAATTCAGCTCCCGCTGGACGACGGACGAGCAGCTCCTGGCGGTGCAGGGTGAGCCCCCGCTAATTAACCTCGTTACCTCATTATGCTCGTTACCCTGCTGCCCTCGTTACCCTGTTACCCCCGTTACCCCATTACCCTGCTGCCTCCGTTACCCGTTCCTCTCGTTACCCTGTTCCCCTTGTTACCCCTTTACCCTCGTTACCCCATTCCCCTCTTTCCCCATCCCCTCGTTACCCCTTTGCCCTCATTCCCTGTCCCACCATTGCCCCGTCCCCTCATTCCCCATTTATCTCATTAGCCCCATTCCCCTCGTTAGCCCCATTGCCCTCGTTACTCCTTTATCCTCATTACCCCATCCCCTTGTTCCCTCTCCCCGTGTTCCCCTCATTCCCCTCTTCCCCTTTTTACCCCCATTCCCCTCGTTACCCCGTTCCCCTCGTTACCCCGTTCCCCTCGTCCCGCCGTCCCCGTGCTGCGCTGGCAGTGGCTGACGCGGGCTCTGGCCGCCAGCCCTGCGCCGCTACGGCCGGGATTTCCCCGCGGTGGCCGGGGTGCTGGGGAACAAGACGGCGGCGCAGGTCAGGAGCTTCGTGCTGGGCGCCCGGCGCCGCCTGGGCCTGGAGCGGCTCCTGCGGGAGAGGGACCCCCCCGGCCCCGGGCAGCAGCAGGAGGTGAGTGGGGAGGGGGGCGGCGGGGACTGGGACCAGCGCCTGCCCCAGGGCGAGGGCTGGGCCCGGTTCTGCTCCTCTGGCAGGGACTGGGGCCGGTCCCGGTGCAAGGACTGGTCCCAGCCCAAAGACTGGTCCCAGTTCTGTCCCCGGTCCCAGTCCTGATGGGAGGACTGGTCCCAGCCCTACTCCTGGTCCCGGTCCCAGTCCTGATGGGAGGACTGGTCCCAGCCCTGCTCCTGGTCCCGGTCCCAAACTGGGCGCTGGTCCCAGTCCCAATGCAAGGTCTGGTCCCAGTTCCATCCCCCAGTCCCAATTCCATCCCCCAGTCCTGGTTCAGGGATTGGTCCCAGTTCTGTCCCCAGTCCTAAGCCAGGAATGGTCCCAGTCCCATCCCCAGTCCCAGTCCTGAGGCAGGCACTGGTCCCAGCCCTGGTGGGGGGACTGGTCCCAGGCCCCACCGCGGTCCCAGTCCCAGTTCTGGTCCCTGTCCTGGTCGGGGAACTGGTCCCAGTCCATGTCCTGTTCTTAGTCCGGGTGCCAGGTCCCAGTCCCGCCCCTGGCCCGCCCCTGACTGCGCCCCACGTCCCTGGCCCCGCCTATCAGTCATGGCCGTGCCCCTGACCACGCCTCCTCGATCATGGCTACGCCTATCAGCAGTGACCTAGATCCCGCCCCCTCAGCACTGACCGCGCCCCCTCCGTCCTGGCCCCGCCCCCAGCGCCTCTCTCCCCGCAGGTGCAGCTCAGCGGCGTCTCCCGTCCGGCCCCGCCTCCCGCCTCCTCGGCCCCGCCCCCGGCCCCGCCCCCTCCGCCCTCCCCCTCGCGCCCGCCGCAGCCCCCGCCCCTTTTACGCCCGGCCCCGCCCAACGCCCCGGTGCTGCCGCGGCCGCCGCCGCCGCTCCAGCAGGGCCGGGCCCCGCCCCCCCTCATCCGGCCCGGCCACGCCCCCGCCGCCCGGCCACGGCCCCCCGCCGCCGGCCACGCCCCGCCCCGCTGAGCGAGGGGAGCCGCCCCCCCCCCCCAGCCGCAGCGCCCCCTGCTGGGCCGGGGGACACGCGGACCCCGGCGGGGGGCGGAGGGGGGGCAGCCCCGTTTGTCAATAAAGGTATTTTACTAGAGAGGCTGCGTGTGCTGGGGGCACTGGGAGGACTGGTCTGTACTGGGAGCACTGGTCCAGAGTGGGAGCCCTGAGGTGGGGGGGGGGGGTGTGGGGTGGTGTTACTGGGGGCACTGGTCCGGACTGGGAGCACTGCTCGGAGGCCATGGATCTTTCTGGAAAGTTTTTAATCTAGAACCTGGAAAATCCCCCGCGCGCCGGGGGCGGGGCCGGCGCCGTTGCCCCTCCCCCCCCTCCGCGGGTGCCCCCATCGCCCCTCCCCCCCCGCCCGGGGGTGACGGTGCGGGGGGGGAAGGAGGAGGGAAGGGGCTGGGGACCCCCCCGAGGTATGTAAAGGGCAGGTTCGGCCCCTTCCCGCCCCCCCCCGGGGGGCCCCAGGCGTCCGGTGACCCCGGGGGCGGGGCTACAGCAGGTCAAAGGGGGCGGCCCCTTCCCCCGGCAGCAGCAGGACCCCTCCCCCCCCGGGGCCCTTCCTGAGTGGGGGGGGGGGGGGGTGGGTGAGGGGCAGGACACCAGGGGTGGGGGGGGCCCTGTGACATCAGAATGTCCCCAAGGCCACGCGGGGGGGGGGGGGGGGAGGGGGCTGTGACATCAGAATGTCCCC
The DNA here is from genome assembly GCA_009819605.1 of Sterna hirundo. NCBI lineage: Eukaryota > Metazoa > Chordata > Aves > Charadriiformes > Laridae > Sterna > Sterna hirundo. The sequence continues at coordinate 44,037 of WNMW01000102.1, read as the reverse complement.
AAAGCTCCTAAGGCCACCCGGGGGGGGGGTAGGGTGGGACACGACTGTGACATCAGGATGTCCCCAAGGCCCCTAAGGCCACGGCGGGGTGTCCCCGTAAGGCTCCGGGCCCTCCCCCTCTGTGTGCCCGCCCCCAGTGTCCCCACGTTGTCCCATTCCCCCCCCCCCCACCCATAAGGCTCAGGGATGTCCCCAGCGGCCACCAGAGATGTCCCTATGAGGCCCTGGGGACACCCAGGATGTCCCTGTGTCCCCAAAGGTTCCTGGGCCATCGAGGATGTCACCAGATGTCCCTGGGCCACCAAGGATGGCCCCAGGGGGGGACCTGGTCCATCCAGGATGTCCCCATGTCCCCAAGTCCATGGAGGATGTCCCCCACAGGACGTCCCCACCGGTCCCTGGGCCACCAGGGATGTCCCCATGTCCATGGAGGATGTCCCCGCAGGTCTTTGGGCCACCCAGGATGTCCTCACGTGGATCTGGGCCACCCAGGCTGGCCCCACGTCCCCAAGTCCATCGCCGATGTCCCCCAGAAGGTCCCAGGTCCATCGAGGACATCCTGACGGCCCAGCTCCATCCAGAACATCCCCAGAGGGTGCCAGGTCCATCCAGAACATCCCGAGGTCCCAGGTCCATCCAGGACGTCCCCAGAGGGCCTCAGGTCAATCCAGAGGTCCCAGGTCCACCGAGGACATCCCGACGTTCCAGCTCCATCCAAGATGTCCCCAGGTCCCCGCTCCGTTGAGGACACTGCGAGGTCCCAGGTCCCCTGAGGACGTCCCCAGAGGGTCCCAGCTCGGTGGAGGACACCCCGAGGTCCCAGCTCCATCCGGAAAGTCCCCCGCAGCTCCTCGGGGCGCCAGGCCTCCTCCCCTCCCCGTCCCCGTCCATCCAGTGCATCGTCCCCCGCCTTGGGCGCGTGTGTCCCCGGGGCGGCGGCGGCGGCGCCACCACGTGTCCCCGCTCAGAGCTTGAGCTCGTTGGCCACCTTGGAGGCGATGTTCTTGAAGGCCATGGAGGTGCCGGCGATGCGTTTGAAGCGGACGCCGTTGAGGGACAGACGGGGGAGTTTGCAAACCTCCATCTCCCACTGGACGAAGGAGTCGTGGCCGGGGGCCCCGTGGGCGCAGAGGAGCACGAACCGCTCCTGGGGTTCGCAACGGCAGCTGTTGGCGTCCAGAACCTTCCGGATCTCGCGCAGCATCTCCCCGGGTTCCAGGGAACTCGTCGTCTTCATGCTCCAGGTGAAACGCAGGGACCGGGGTTTGGCTTCTCGGCCGCCGCCGCCACCCTCCCGCGGGTCCTTCTCCGGACCTACCGCCGGTCTGAAAGGAAGGGACGAGGGGACAGCGGGGTCACCATGGGGGTGGCATCAGAAACGTGGTGGGTCTGGGTGGCATCGGGATGGCACCGGGACAAACACAGAGGTCCTGGGTGTCACAGGAGTCCCAGGGACGTCACCAGGAGCGGCATGGAGAGCCTGGGTGTCCCAAGGATGCCACCAGCATGGAGGGCCTGGGTGTCACAGAGACCCCACGGATGTCACCAGGACCAGCAGGGAGGTACTGGGTGTCAGGAGGCTCCCACAGGTGTCACGAAGACCCTGGGGGTGTTGTGGGGGACCCCAGGGGTGTCCCAAGGACCCCGGGGGTGTTGTGGGTGTCATGAGGATCCTGGGGAGCCCACGGATGTTGAGGGGTGTCACAGGGACCCCACGGGTGTTCCCAGGGACCCTGGGGGTGCCGGGGGGGGACAAGGCAGCGGTCCTGGGGAGCCCCTGGGTGTCACAGGGACCCCACGGGTGTCAAGGGGACCCCGGGGGTGTCACGGGGACCCCGGGGGTGTCACTCACCTCAGCGTCTCCACCCGGTCCTTGCTCTCGGGCTCGTGCGGGTTCCTCGAGAAACAAGAAGGGGCAGAGATCAGTGAGGGGGGGGGGAGCGGGGGGGTGGGATGGGGGGGGGGGGCAGCCCCTCCCCCTCCTGCCACGGGACCCAGGTGTCCAGGGAGGGGGGGGGACAGACAGCACGGGGAGGGGGACAGACGCACACACACACACGGGGGGGACACACGCACAGACGGACGGACAGACAGCCGCAGCCGAGCGGGGAGGGGGCCATGCGGGGCCGTGCAGCGCCGACGTTGGCGGGGGCCGGGGGGGGGGGGGGTAGGTTTTGCTGGGGTCGGGAGGTTTGGGGGTGGGGGGACGGGACCTGCTCTCCCCGGGTTGGGGGTGGGGGGGGGTAGGGGTGGGGGGGACATGCGGGGGACGGGGACCCAGGCGTCCGGCGCGGCCCTACCTTCTGGCAAACCTGAAAGACAGATTTCTACAAAGACAAACAGAAGAGAAGGGCGACGTTGGGGGGAGGGGAGGGGGCCGGGATAGAGCCACCCCCCTCCCCCCCACCCCTAGTGGACCCCAGGTGTCCCCTCCCCCTCCCCAGCCCCCCTCTCCCCCCCCCCTAAAGCGGGGATGGGGTCAGCCAGAAGACCCAGGCAGCTGGGGCGAAGCAGCACCCCCACCCCGACACCCCCCCCGGCTCTGCGGCACCACGCAGAGTTGGGGCGGGGGGGCGGGGGACACACAGGGACAGGAGGGGACGTCCCCGAGGGGATGGCAGGGGACCTGGGGGACAGGAGGAGCCCTGAAGGGACACAGGGGATGGGGACACAGGGTGACAGGAGGGGATATGGGAGACCAGGGGGGGACAAAGAGGGGACACGGAGGAGCACAGGGGACATAAAGGAGCCCGGAGGGACAAGGGGACACACCGAGGAGCCCCCAGGGGACAAGAAGGGACATGGAAGGGATATGGAAGAGGCCCAGAGGGACACAGGGGGACATAGAAGAGTCCTGGGATGCTGAGAAGGGACATGGAGGAGCCCCTGGGGGACAAGGGGACACACAGACGAGCCCCGAGGGGACAAGGGGACACACAGAGGGGACATGGAGGAGCCCCTGGGGGACAAGGGGACCCACAGAGGAGCCCCGAGGGGACAAAGGGACACACAGAGGGGACACGGAGGAGCCCCAGGGGGACAAGGGGACACACAGAGGAGCCCCGAGGGGACAAAGGGACACACAGAGGGGACACGGAGGAGCCCTGGGGGACAAGGGGACACACAGAGGGGACACGGAGGAGCCCCAGGGGGACAAGGGGACACACAGAGGAGCCCCGAGGGGACAAAGGGACACACAGAGGGGACACGGAGGAGCCCTGGGGGACAAGGGGACACACAGAGGGACAAAGAAGAGCCTTGGGATGCTGAGAGGGGACATGGAGGAGCCCTGGGGGGTCAAGGGGAAACAGGGGAGCCCCGGAAGGACAAGGGGACACACAGAGGGGACACGGAGAGGACACAGGGGAACCCTGGAAAGACAAGGGGACACACAGAGGGGACACGGAGGAGCCCCGGGGATACCCAGGGGCAGCCCAGGGGCCACACACCGAGGAGCGACACACAGGGGGACAGCGCGGTGACGGTCCCCTCCTCACCTCCGGACGAACTTGGAGGTGAACTTGCTGAAGAGGCTGGCGGAGGGGCCGCGGCGGCCCTGGCTGGCGCCGGAGGGGGAGGCGGGGGGCAGGCCGGGGGGCAGCGCGTAGGGCAGGGGGGCCTGGTCCCGCGCCTGCCGCAGCTGCCCCGCGTGGAAGGTGCTGCGGCTGGAGACCCCCCGCGGGAAGCTGGGCCGCTCCCCGGGGCCCTGGCTGACGTTGTGGGCTGAGGGCGACGCCGCCGGCACCCGGCTGGGCACCCCGCTGCGGGGACAAAGGGGGACGGGGGTCAGGGTGCGTGTGGGGGGGTGGCACCCACGGCATCCCCCCCTCCCCCCCCCGCACACACCCTGGCGGTAACTCACGGTGCCCCAGGCACCCCCAGCACCCCCCTGCTGCACCCTGGGGACGCGCCGGTGGTAACTCACGGCACCCCGGGGACCTGCTGGCACCCGCAACACCCCAGGGACCCACTGGTGTCCCACTGGCACCCCACCACACCCCAGGGACCCACTGGTGTCCCACTGGCACCCCACAGCACCCTGGGGACCAGCTGGTGTCCCACTGGCACCCCAGGGCACCCCACAGCACCCTGGGGACCCACCAGCAGCTCTTCGCATCCCAGGGACCCGCTGGCACCCCACAGCACCCCGGGGCCCTGGCGGATGTTGGGGTATGAGGGGGACGCTGCCAGCACCCTTCTGGGCACCCCACTGCGGGGACAAAGGGGGGATGAGGGTCAGGGTGTGGGGGGGGTGGCACCCACGGCACCCCCCACCACACCCTGGGGACACGCTGGTAGTAACTCATGGCACCCCGGGGACCTGCTGGCACCCACGGCCCCTGCCACACTCTGGGAACACACTGGTGGCAACTCATGGCACCTTGGGGACCTGCCAGCACCCTGCCACGACCTGGGGACCCACTGGCACCCCACAGCACCACGGGGACCCACCAGCATCCTGCCACACCTCAGGGACTTGCTGGACACCCCACAGCACCCTGGGGACCTGCCACCACCCCACAGCACCCAGAATCCCCCCCCACCCCGCTCTAGGGGACGTCCTGGGGCGTCGGGCTGGGGACAGGGGACGCTCTGAATATTCCCTGGTCCCTGGGGACAAGGTGGGGTGCCAGGCAGGAGGACACCAGCACCCCGAGGCACCCCCAACCCCCGGGGACATGCTGGGGTGCTGCAGCAGGGTGAGGGAAAGGCACATGGGGACCCCCCCAAAACCCTCCCGGGGGTCCCCCCAGGACATGGGCCCCGCGCCAGGATTTGGGGGGTGGGGGGGGGCCTTGCCTGGGCCGGGGGGCCTCGCAGTTGGCATCGGCGGGGGTGGTGGCGGCGGGTTTCGGGTGCTGCCGGGACCGCGGGGGGGCCCCGGGGGCCGGGGGGGCAGCGGGTGAGGGTCGGCAGCTAGGAGAGAAAAGCGGGGGGCGCGGGGGGCATTAAGGGAGGGGGGAACCAGGGGGGATTTGGGGGGTGCGGGTCGGGGGGGTCCCCTACCTGTCCTTGCCGTTCTGCAGGGAGCTCTGGCCCAGGCTGGCCCGGTCCAGCAGCGGGGAGTTACGGCTCCGCGTGGTGCCAGTGGAGAGGACACTGTTCTGTGGGGGGGGGGACGGACACAGAGACAAAGGGGTGCGCTAAAGGGGGGTCCCAGGCATCCGGGAACCCCATGGGCACTCCCAAAGAGAGGGGCCAGGTGTCTGGGAACCCTCTTTCAGGGTCCCATGGGAACCAGGGCACCCTGGAACCCCTGAGGGACCCTGGCGTTTGGGACACACACCCCCCAGCTCCCATCCTAAAGGGACCCAGGCATCCAGGACACCCACCCCCGCACCCCCAGGGGACCCAGGCACCCACAACCCCCCAACTCCCACCCCCCTGCACCACCAGAGGACCTTGCCCCCCCTGGCCCCCCCCAACCAGGGCACCCAGGTGTCCGAGCCGCCCTGCTCCCACCCCCCCAGGGAACCCAGGCATGGGTGCCCCCCACCCCGTGCTGACCGTGGAGGGCGAGGGGGTGCCCTTGGCTCGCTCCAGGCCGGGTAGGGGGCTGGGGGGCACCTTGGCGGTGCTGCCTGCCCGCCGCCCCCCCTCTTCCTCCCCTCCTCCTCCTCGCTTGTTCTCGGCGTTGGTCGCCTGCGTCTTCTTGGAGTAGGAGGCCGAGGTGGGGATGGAGAGGCCAGCTGGGGGGGGGGTAGGATGGGGGGGTGTCAGGGGGGGTCCCAAGGGGACCCAGGTGGCCCCCAAGGTATATGGGGGGCCCCACTTCATCCCCCCACCCCATGGGAACTCAGGACTCCCGCTCCCAAGGGACCCAGGCATCCCGCCCCCCCGGCTCCCACCCCCAAGGGACCCAGGTGACTGGGTCCCCCCAGGCCCCCACCCAGGTACCCAGACGTCTGGGTCCCCCCTGAGCCCCCCACCCATGGAGGCAGGCATCCAGCTCCCCCCCAAGCCCCCCAGGCACAGACCCAGGCATCTGGGGCCCCCCTGCTCCCACCCCAGAGGGACCCAGCTATGCGTGTGTTCCCCCCCCCGCAGGGACCCAGGTGCCTGGGAACTCACTTTTGACCCCCACCCATAGACCCAGGCATCCACCCCCCCATCCCGGGACCCATATGCCCCACCTTGCTCCCCCCACCCAGGGACCCAGGCAACCAGGTCCCCCCAATTCCCCACGGACCCAGGTGTCTGGGCCCCCCCTCACCCATGGACCCGGGTGTCTGGGCACCCCTGCCACTGTCGCCCCCCCGGCCCACGGACCCAGGTGTTAGGGGGGGGCTCACCCTGGTCGCTGACGCGGCGTTTGGGGTTGGCGGAGACGCTGCGCTGGACCTTGTGTGCCGGGGAGGGGCCCGAGCTGTTGGCCAGGTCGGGGGCCGCCCGCGGCTTCAGCGCCAGGCTCTCCTCCAGCTGGGGACACGGAGGGGACGTGTGGGGGACACATTGGTGGGGGGCACAAGGGGACACGGGGGACACACACACACCACGCAGGCATGGGGACAGGGACCCACAGGGCAGGGCTGTGGATGGGACGTGCAGGGACAGGGACGCGCTGGCACGGGGCACAGCTGGGGACAGGGACGTGCCAGCACAGGGCACAGCTGGGGACAGGGACGCGCTGGCACGGGGATGTGGCGGCATGAGGCACAGCTGGGGTGGGGGGGACGCGCTGGCACGGGGACGCGCTGGCACGGGCTCAGGGTATGGCTGGGAGGACGGCGTCCCCGGTGTCCCTCCCTGTGCTCCCCCCGGTGGCCCACCCCGTCCATACGTCCCTTCGTTGTGCCCATTGTCCCCTCATCTCCTCCCTGTGTTCCCTGTCATACCCATATCCCTATTCCTCGTGTCCCCTTGTCCCCTCATCCCCTCCATGTTCTCCGTCATACCCACATGCTCTGTGACCCCCGTGTCCCCTCATACCCTCCATGCTCCATCACACCTGTCCCCTTGTCCCCAAGCCCTCCATGACCCTCACATAACCCCTCACTGTCCCTATGTCCCCTCATACGAGGTCCATCACGTTACCACGCGTCCTCACGTCCCCATGTCCCCTCATACCCTCCGTGCTCCATCCTGTATCCGTGCCTCCTTACGTCCCTGTGCCACCTCACTGTCCCCATGTCATACACATCCCCACGTCCCTCTCCATGTCCTCTCATTGTCCCCACGTCCCCTGTCATGTCCATGTCCCCCATGCTGATGTCCCCGTGTTCCCTCATACTCTCCATACCTTCACATCACCACGTCCCCGCGACCTTCTCAAAGTGCCCTCATTGTCCCCATGTCCCTGCATATTGTCCACGTTCCCTGTCATACCTACGTTCTTCCTCGTGTCCCCTTGTTGTTCCCATGTCGCTGCATATTGTCCATCGCATGTCCACGTCTCCTTGTGTCCCCACGTCACCTTATTGTCCCCATGACTCCCTGATTGTCCCCTCATCCCCTCCATACTCCCCATCCCACCTGTGTCCTCACATCTCCCCTCCCCTGTGTCACCTCACCTTTCCCCATTCTCCCCATGTCCCCTGCACCCCCCTACACCCCGGTGTTGTCCCCAACGTCCCTCAGTGTCACCCAATGTCCCCTGACGTCCCCGCACCTCCGAGCTCTTGTGGTCCAGCAGCAGGTAGGTCGCCATCACCTCGTTGTACTTCTGCCCCACCAGCGACTCCTGGATCTCCTCCCGCGTGTACCCCATGGACACCATCAGCTCTGGGGGAGGTGGGAGGGGGGGGACGACAGGCCTCAGCAGGGGACCCCAGGCATCTGGGGGGCCCCCACCCCCCAAGAAAGGGGACCCAGGTGTCCGGGGGGGTGTGTGTGTCCTACCTGTCCTCCGAGGGTCCTTGTAGTCTGGCACGGGCTCCATGTAGGGCTTCAGCTCGTCATCCTCGTGGCCCACGTTCATCCAGCGGTCCTTCATGATTTGCTGGGGGACACACACACAACAACATCAAAGTGGGCCTTGGGGGGTGTCTGGGGACTTCCTGGGGTCACCTCTGGGGTCCTCGGGGGGGTGGGGAAGAAGGAAGCTCCAGAGGTCTCTGGTGCTGTGCAGGGGGGGAGACTGGGGGGCTCAGGGCATGGCCAGTGGTGACTGGGGGGGGGTCCCAGGGTGCCCAGGACCACGTTGGGGGTTCCAGGACCACACTGGGGGTGACCAGAAGGTCCTGGGGTGCTCTTGGGGGTGCCCAGGACCATGCTGTGGGGGTCTGGGTATCCCCAGGATCATGCAGGGGGTGCCCAAGGGCTCCTGGGGGGTCCCACGACCACACTGTGGGGTCCTGAGGGATCCCCAAGACCGTGCTGGGGGTGCTCAGGGGGACCCAGGACCACAGTGGGGGTGTCCAAGGTGCCTGGAACCACCCTGGGCGTCCCAGGGGTGCCCAGGACTACACTGGGGCGTCCTGGGGGCACCCAGGAACACACTGGGGGTGCTCACAGGGTCTTGGGGGGCTCCCAGGACCACGCCAGGGGTGCTCAAGGGGTGCCCAAGGTGCCCAGGACAATACTGGGGGTCTCTAGGTAGTCCCACGGGTGTCCAGGACCACTCTGGGGGTTCCCAAGACCATGCTGGTGGTGTCCAGGGGTCTTGAGAGTGCCCAATACTGTGCTGGGGGTGCCCGGGGCCTCTTGGGGCACCCAGGACTATGCTGGGGGTCTTAGGGTGCTCTTGGGGCTGTCTAGGACCACGTTGAGGAGTCCTAGAAAATCCTATGGGCAGCCACGATCACACTGAAGGTGCTCAGGACCACACTTGGGTGCCCGAGACCCCGCTGGTGGTACTCAAGGGGTGCCTGGGGTGCCCAGCACAATATTGGGAGTCACTGTGTGGTCCCATGGGTGTCCAGGATCATGCTGGGGGTGCCCAGGACCACACCGGAGCGTCCCAGGGGTGCCCAGAACCATGCTGGGGGTGCCCAGGACCACACCAGGGGGGCTCAAGGGGTGCCTGAGGTGCCCAAGACAATATTGGGGGTCCCTGGGTGGTCCCATGGGTGTCCAGGACCCCTCAGGGGGGGTGCTGCTGTGGGTCTTCCGCACCCCCCACCCCATCCTCCCTCACCTCCAAGGTGCCCCTTTTGGTAGGATTAAGGATGAGAAACTTCTTCAGCAGGTTCTCGCAGTCGGTGGACATGTAGAAGGGGATCCGGTACTTGCCCCGCAGCACCCGCTCCCGCAACTCCTGAGGCGAGACACCCCCAATCAGGACACCGCAACCCCTTCAGGGCCCCCTCAGCCCCCCCAAAACGAGGCATTACCTTAAGATTTTGCCCGTCGAAGGGCAAGGAACCGCTGACCAGGGTGTAGAGGATGACGCCCAAACTCCAGACGTCGACTTCGGGGCCATCGTATTTCTTCCCCTGGAAGAGTTCGGGGGCGGCGTAGGGGGGGGACCCACAAAACGTGTCCAGTTTGTTCCCGAAGGTGAATTCGTTGCTGAAGCCAAAATCGGCGATTTTGATGTTCATGTCGGCGTCCAGCAGTAGGTTTTCCGCCTGTCCCAGGGGAGGGAGAGCGCCCCAAGGGGGTTTAGGGGTGTCTGGGTGCTCTGCTGGGGGCATTGGGGGTGTGTGGGTGCAGCCAGAGCGGGGGTCTGGAGGTATCTGGTGCTGTTCTGGGGGGTCCCAGGGGTGTCCAGGTGCCACCCTGGGCGTCCTTGCACTCTCCCATGGGGTTCAGGGGTATCTGGGTGCTGCCCTGGTGGTCCTGGCACCTCCCAGGAGGTTCAGGGACACCCACCTTCTGCTCTGGGGGTCCCAGGGTGCTGCCCCAGGGGCCCTCGCACCCTCCCAGGGGATTCAGGGGCATCTGGGTGCTGCCCTGGAGGGCGCTGGGTGCTGCTCTGGGGGGTCCCAGGGATATCCAGTTGCTGCCCTGGGGTCAAGAGGGTGGTGGGGGAAAACCCAGGGAGCCCCCTGGGGTGCTGGCAGGGGTCCCGGGGGATGTCAGCGGGTGCAAAGCGGGGGGTCCTCACCTTCAAGTCCCTGTGGACAATGAACTTCTGGTGGCAGTACTGCACGGCCGACACTATCTGCAGGAGAGGGGGGTGTCAGGGGGGTGCCCCACTCCAGGGTGGGGGGAGGCACAGGGCCACCCCCCCCCCAGCCCCCTGGGGACACAGGGAAGCGTCACGCAGGGTGTGTCACACCGGCGTCCCCCCGACCTGTCGAAACTTCGCCCGGGCCTCCTTCTCCTTCATGCGCCCGTGGGCCACCAGGTAGTCGAAAACCTCACCTGGGGGGCAAGAAAATACAGAAGGCAGAGGTGAGAGGCAGCCCTGCCCGCTCCCTGCCTGCTGTGTCCCCCTCTCTGCCTGCTGTGTCCCCCCCTCTGCCTGCTGCTCACCCCCGCTGGCGTACTCCATGACAAGGTAAAGCGTCTTCTCCGTCTCGATCACCTCGAAGAGCTTCACTGCAAGGGGGGCAAAGTGGGGCTGGAGGTGGGGAGCAGGGTGGGGGCCACCCTCTGGGACCCCCCCAAGGTGGGGGACCCCTCCCCCCCAAGGGGTGGGAAAAGGGGGCACAGGAGTCCCAGCATGCAGCCTGGGGGAATGAGGGGGGGCTCACCTATGTTGGGGTGGTTCAAGACCTTCATTATTCGCACTTCCCGGAAGAGCTGTGAGGAAGCCGGGGGGGAGTGTGAGATGCCACAGACCCCCGTGTGTCCCCCGCAAAAGCAGCTGCCACCCCCCCACACCCCCCCGCAGGACCCCAACCCGCCCTCACCTTCTGCAGGCTGGAGGAGTTGAGCTGCGTCTTGTCAATGATTTTCACGGCAACCTGGATGGGGGGGGGTGGGGGGGAAGAGGGGGTCAAGGAATGTCCCCAGGATTGTCCCCACGCTGCAGTGGCACTTGCAGGGAGAGGGACAGGGGGACAGACTGTCCCCACCCCACGGTGGCATTCACAAGGTGATGGGAAAGGGGATGGGACCATCCCCAGGACTGTCCCCACAACAGAGTGTGTCACTTGCAGGGTGAGGGGCTGTCCATCCCCCAGGCTGTCCCCACAGCGTGGTGGCACTCGTGAGGTGAGGAACAGGGGGATGGGACCGTCCCTAGAGCTGTCCCCACACCGCAGTGGCACTCATGAGGTGAGGGGCAGGGGGACGGGGCTGTCCCCGCACCACGGTGTCATTCACCGGGTGAAGGGCAAGGGGAAGGGACAATCCCCAGGGCTGTCCCTGCACCGTGGTGGCACTCCCAGTGACAGTCCCAGGGCAAGGACCAGGAGCTCAGATCCATCCCCGTGCCACAGTGGCACTCACAGGGTGAGAACCAGGAGCGCGTCCCCACACTGTGGTGGCACTCGTGGGGGTACCAGGAGCCCGTCCCCAGATTATGGGAATAAGGACCAAGAGCTTGGGACCACCCCCGCACTGTGGTGGCACTTGTGGGGCAAGGACAAAGAGCCTGTCCCCACCGTGGCACTCACTGATGAGGACCAGGACCCAGAGCTGTCCCCACACTGGGGTGGCACTCAGCAGATGAGGACCACGAGCCCGTCCCCACGGTGGCACCCACAGGGTAAGGACCACGAGCCCGTCCCCATGGTGGCACCCCCAGGGTGAGGACCACAAGCCCGTCCCCACGGTGGCACCCCCAGGGTGAGGACCGGGAACCTGTCCCCACGCCATGGTGGCACTTGTGGGACAACTGGGAGCTCAGAGCTGTCCCCGCACCACGGTGGCACTCAGCAGATGAGGACCACGAGCCCATCCCCACGGTGGCACCCACAGGGTGAGGACTTGGAACCTGTCCCCACGCTGCGGTGGCACCCACAGGACAAGGACCATCCCCGTGCCACGGTGGCAGCCACAGAGCAACAACCAGGACCCAGAGCTGTCCCCACACCGTGGTGGGACCCACAGGACGATGACCACGAGCCTGTCACCATGGTGGCACCCACAGGGCAAGGACCTGGAACCTGTCCCCACACCGCGGTGGCACCCACAGGATGAGGGCCGGGAACCTGCCCCCACACGGTGGTGGCACCCACAGGACGAGGACGATCCCTGCGCCACGGTGGCACTCACCTCCTTGCCGGTTAGGACATGCCGGGCCAGCTTGACCTTGGCGAAGTTGCCCTTGCCGATGGTTTTCAGCAGGCGGTAGTTGCCGATGTGGGGCTGCTCGTCGGCGGAGGTGGCCGAATTCCGGCCCCGCAGCATGTTGGCCTTCCCGCCGCCCTTCCCCTCCGCAGGACCCGGCTGCGGGGACACGAAGGGGACAATCGGCTCAATGTCCCCCTATCCTGTCCCGTCACCCCCCCCAAGAATTCCCAGGGGGGGTCCGAAGGCTCTCGGCAAAGCCAGGAGCAAAGTCCGGGAGCGCCGTTGCCGTACAGCGCCGTGCCGCGCCCCGGGCAGGCCGGGAGCCGCCCCCGATACCTGACGCAAGCGCCGTGGTTTCGGGCTGGGCTGGGAGGGGGGACGCACACACACACAGGGCCAGCACAGTGTCACCCCCTCCCTGGGAGGGGACGGGGACATGTTTGTCCCCTCCCCAATCCCCTCCCAAAAACAGGGTGCCCAAATGTTGTGATTTTACCCCAAAACAGGCAACCCGGATGCCCGGGTTCACCCCACAGCCAAAACAGGGAAGGCCCTGGGGTGCCCCCCAAAATGTCACCAACCTCAACCCCCCCCATACTGCACCCCAAAAGCCCCCCCCCCACACACACACCCAGGGTCACCCCAGCTTTCGGGACACTTTAGGGGTGTTCCCTTATGGGGAGCAAAATGCCGGCGCTGGGCGGTGTCACAACCCCCCCCCCCCGCCGTGCTGTCACCGCTCCGGTGACACCGGAGATAACGGGCGCGCGTGAGCAGGCAGGGGAGTCGAGCCAAACCCCCGCCCCACACCCTTGGGGATTCGGGGCCACCACAGCCCCCCCCAAAGCCCCAGTGGGGTTTCATGGGGGTCACGCTCTTGGGGTGCCCCTCCCCGTGGGAAGGAAACCACCACCGGAAGCGAGGTGGAGGGGGGGGGATGGGGGGGGGGGGAAGAGTTTTCGGTGTTGCTCAGCCGATGATGGCGCAACCGGGTGCGAGGCACCAAGCCCCCAGATTTTGGGGAAAAAGCAGTGGTTTTGGGGACCTGGGGAGGAAGAGGATATGGGGGGGGGGGGGGGGTAGGGTGGATCCACCCCCTCCCCCAAAATCCGGCGCTTTGCCGGGAGGATGATGGGGAAAAGTGAAGAAAAAAATGTTTTTTTTTTCTGCCAAAAAACTGCCGTGGCAACGGGGCGGGGAACGTGCTTCACCATCTGGCCATGCTGCCGGGGAATTAATTCGGGGTTTTGAGGCGTGCAGCGGCACCGACGCCGGATCACCACCCCCCACCCCCCAAAAAAAAACAAATGTGGGGGACTGTGGCGATGCCGGCAAGCAGCCAGCGTGCCTGGCATTTCTCCGGCACCTCTTATCGGCGAGGCCGGAGTGGCCAGCAAACCTCCCCTGGCACTGGCGGCTCCCCTCCAACCCCCCCACCCTGCAAAGGTCGTGCCGGGAGAGCGGTGGCAGCTGCGCTGGGGACCGGTGAGGCTTTGCCGAAAGCACCGCCGCCTCTGGGCTCTGCCAGTGCCGAAACGTTGGGAGATCGTCACCGTCCCCCTAATGGGGACCTCGCGGGGATGTGGGTGGCCGCCTCAGCGCTCCCGGTTTTGGCACAGCAGTGAAGGACTCGGCCCTCGGCATCCCCCCGCGGCTACAAAGAGCGGTGCCGGGCTTGGCGCTCGTTAACCAAACTCTCGCTAATTAAACAGGCCCCTGAGCTCAGCTCTAAACCTCCTCCCTTGGCTGCCAAAACCCCTCGTGCCTCAGTTTCCCCCACCCCAAACCCAGCACGGCAGCGGGGACTCACGCTCGGCGACCCCAAACCAGCTCAAGCTCGTGGCAGTGGGTGCCGGCGACGCCGACAGCCGGCTCGGTGTGGGGTGGTGCCGGTGGCCAGCGGAAGCTCTCGCCGAGAGTTGAACTCCCCGAGGAGCGCCGGGAACGCCAGACCGGCTCAACCGGTTGGGGCTGACGCCGGCTCAGACGGGCCGCGAGAGCTGGGGGGGGGGCGGGGGGTTTGCCGCATCAAGCTTCAGTTTTGGGGAACACCTGAAGCACCAGGGGTGCAAAAACGGGGCAGAAAAGGGAAAAATCAAGACACAGTGGGGTGGGAGGGCCCTGCGTCGCTCGCCAGCTGCCATGAGAGCCAAACCGCTGGGAATCGCCACCAGAATGGCAGCGGGGATGATGTCACTGGGTCCGAGGGGTGATGTCACTAGGTCCGGGGGGTGATGTCACTAGGTCAGGTCTAAAGATCCTGACGTGAAGAGACCGTGGCAGTGCCGATGTCACCGTCAGCCAACCGTGTTGCGGTCACAGAACCGGCAGCAAGCGGCTACCGCGTAACTGGTAACGGCGTAACCGGTAACCGGGGCCGTGCCGGGCCTACCTGCGGCGGGCGGGTGATGTGTGTGCCCCCCCCCCCCAGCGCCGCCTCGGCAGCCGACGGGAGATGGTGAAACAGCTTTGGTGCGGCGGCGCTGAAATGTCAGCCAAATTTAGTTATTTTTGAGAATTTTTTTTTTTTATATATATGTATATATAAAACCACGCCAGCTCGGGCTCCACGTGACGGTGAAACTGGGGGGAAGGGGGAAGAGAAAGGCACCCCGATTTCGGATGTCGGTTTAGCGGGAGATGCAGAAGCCCCCCCAACTCTCTGCCGCCCCCTCCCCAAATCCTCCCAGCCAGGAATAATTTTCCTCTGGTGTTACATAACAGTGGAAAAATAGAGGAAAACGACCCAAAATGAGGAGGGGGTGCCCGATGCCACGGTGACGGCCGGAGAGCAGGTGGCATCCCCTTGTCCTCGGTGTTGGGGACACAGAGATGAAGCCACTTGTGGCCCTCCCACCCCAGGCTGCATCCTACTGGGGTCCCTCCCCATCACTTGGGGGTCCCCCCATTGCAGAAAGGGGGAAGTCCCCTAAAACACCAGCCAAAATGGGGGTGCCACACAGCTGGGGAAGCCAAGGTACCCCCCCAGGCCCCCCCAAAAGGGCTGAGATATAAGTGGGGTCCCCTGCCAGCACAAGACGCATGGAGCTGGGGGGGACCCCAAGAGACCCCCAAACCTACACCCCAAAATGGGGGATCCTCCTTCCAGCTGCCCCCCAGAGGGGTCTGGGCCTCATTGTCCCCCCCTAAACAGACACAAGGGGTGAACCCCCAACCTCGCCATATCTTGGGGGGAGGCTGGCCCCCATCACAGAAGTGGGCACCCCCATGATTTGGGGGGGATACACTCCTCACAGTCCCGTCCCCCCCGCAAAACCCCACGGAGGGCGCCCAGCCCATGGCAGTGATGCCGCCCCCACAACCCCCCCTCGCCGTAGGGTGGGGGGGCCTCAGCAGGGAAGGGGGTGGGTTCACGCCCCCACACCCAGTCCGCGCAGCCACTGAGATGGGGGGGACGACGACACGACAACGACACCCCAAACCTCGCACCCCCCGGCAGATACCAGACCCCCGAGGAGCCAATGTCGGGGGGTGACACCCCCCTACCTGCCTCCCCTCCTTTGGGGTGCAAGCCCTGACCCCCTTCACCCCCACCTTTGGGGTGGGGAAAGCCTGGTGCCTCTCAGGAACCCCCTAAAATGGAACCCCAGACCCCTCTGGGGGGTCCCAGCCCAGGAGCCCCCCATCCCCGCACCAGGTCCCATGGAGGAGCTGGATCCAGCCCCTGAGCGGGGGGTCTGGCTCAGGTCTCCCCACCCCACGCGGGGGTCTGGGGCACGGGAGGCCTCAGGATACTTCGGGTCGGGGATCTGTGAGAGGAGTTGGCCCCCCCCCGGACGCCCATGCAGAAGGGTTGTGGGGCACAGGGCCCCCTTAGACCCTCCTTTTTTCCCCTCACGGAGGGGCCCAGGGCCCCCTCAGGTCCCCCTTTCCCTTCACAAAACAGCCCCCAATCCCTTCAGACCCCCCCATTTGCCCTCAAAAACGACCCCAGACCCCCTTTTCTTCTTGTGCAGGGGCCCACGACCCCCTCAGAGCCCCCCTCTCCCCTCACAAAAAGGCTCAGGATCCCCTCAGACTCACTTTTAATCCTTGCAGATCCCCTTTTCCCCCTCACAAAACAGTCCAGGGCCCCTCAGGCACCCTTTTTACCTCACAAAATTCCCCACGTCCCCCCTCAGACCCTTTTCCCCCCTCACAAACCATCCCCAGAGCCCCTTTTCCCCTCGCAGACCGACCCCAGATCCCCTCAGACCGCCCTTTCCCCTCACAAAAAGGACCCCCGTCCCCCTCAGACGCCCCTTTTCCCCCCATAAACCGACCCCAGACCCCCCTTTTCCCCTCACAAACCGACCCCCGTCCCCCTCAGACCACCCTTTTCCCCTCACAAACCGGCCCCAGACCCCCTCACGGAGGGACCGGACACCCCTCAGACAGCACCCCCCCCCCCCCCCCCCTTCCCCTCACAGAGACCCTCCCCGCCGCCGGCCCTACCTGTTCCGCGTCTCTCTCGTTAAGGGTAGGCAGAGGGCTGCGACCGCTGCTCGACATGGCGGCCCCCCCCCCCACCGCCGCCGACTATCGCGATAGGGGGAAGCCGCGGTGTGCGGGGAGGGGGGAGGTGGGGGAGAGGGAACCCCGGGCCGCGCTCAGGGAGCGGGGGGAGGCCAGGCCAGCGGCATGGGGGAGGCGGGGGAGGGGGGGGGGGACGGGAGAGGAGAAGGGGGGGAGCGGGGCGGGGAGTCTGCCGGGCCCGGCCGCCGCCGCCTCACACTCGCGCCTCCTCAGCACCCAGCGGCTCCCAACATGGCCGCCGCCGCCGGCCCTCGGCCATTTCCGCCGCCGCGCCGGAAACACCCGACCACGCCTCCCGCTCCGCTTCGGCTCTTTCCGGATGGGTTCGGCTCGGAGCCTTCGGGCGTTTCCGGAATCACCCGACGCCGCTCGGCGGCGGAAAGACACGAAGCGGCTTTCGGCCGTTTCCGCCGCCGCCCCGAGCGGATCCGGAAAGACCCGAACACCTTCGGCCGCCATCGGACCTTTCCGATCCCTGGCGGAAACACCCGAGCGTAGCCGAACGCCCCCTCCCCATGCTTGCGGCGGCCCCAAGGGGGGCTGGGGGGGCCCGGACGCCGGGATTCTCCCCCCCGTTCTTTTTTTTTGCGGGGGGGGGGGATGCTCCCGGACGCCTGGGTCCTCCCCGTGCACTGGAGGAGGCGGGAGGGGCCCGGACGAGGGGTTCCCTAGCTGCAATTGGGGGGGGGGGGGGTACTGGTTCCACTGGGAGGGGGGACCTGTCCTGGAGCGGGGGGGGGGACACACAAGCCTAGGAGATGGGGCGGGGACACCTGGGGAAGCCACGCCCCCTCCCCGCAGGGTGGGTGTGGTCGCCACGCCCAGGCCACGCCCTTGCTGGACCAAAAGGGCGGGGCCAGCCCGGGGATGGGGGGGAGGGGATGGCGGTGGCTCCTTCGGTGCCCCATAGTCCCGGGGACCCCGGGGCGATGCTGCGGGGAGGGGGGGCAGGCATAGGGAGGGGGCTGCATGGGGGAGGGGACCACCCAGGGGCTCCCCCTCCTGGAGGATACCCCCCCCATTAACATCTTTTTTTTGGGGCGGGGGGGGGCGCTTTTGTGGGGGAGGGGAGGTGGGCTGAGACCAGATGGCAACTCATCGCCCCCCACCGCAGCCCCCCGCCGCGAGGCGGGGCGGCCTGGAGAAAGGAGGGGGGGGGGGGGTCGGGGGTGGGGGGGGATGGGAAAGGCGCACGGCCCCTTTAAATTTACCCAGGAGCCCTTAAAGGAGCTCCAGGGGCCCCACGGCGGCGTCCCCACCCCGGCCGGACCCTGCCCGCCGCCGCCGCCGCCGCCCCGGGCCCCGCCATGGAGCCCCCGAACCCCCGCCCCGCCCCGGCCCCTCTCCCGCACCCCGACGACCCAGGTGAGCACCGACGCGGTGGGGATGGGGGGGAATTTGGGGGGGGGAGGGAGGGTGCGGGCCCTTTAAGAAGACCCCCCCCGTGGAGAGGGAGCCGGGCTCCCCCTTGGCTCACAATGGGAGCGACGCTGGCCCTTTAAGATGCCCCCGGCCCGGGGGTGTCCCCGGCCCTTTGCCATCTCCTGTCATCCTCTAGGGTGCCCCTGGCTCTTTAAGATGCCCCCATCTAATTTGGGATGTCCCCATCGCTTTAGGGTGTCCCTGTCCCTTTAAGATGCCCCCATCCATTTAAGATGTCCCTGTCCCTTTAAGATGCTCCTGTCCGTTTAGGATCCCCCTATCCGATTTGGGATGTCCTTGTCTCTTTAGGGTGTCCCTGTGCCTTTAAGATGCCCCCATCTGATCTGGGATGCCCTGGCGCCTTTAAGGTGCTGCTGCCCCTTTAAGATGCCCCCACCCTCTTTGACCACGCCCCTCCCCCCTCTGACATGCCCCACCCCTTTTCAATACCCTGTTCCAAGCCCCACCCCTTGAGGGGCGCTGCCCCTTTAAGAGCCCCCCCCTTTCTCCTTCCAGAGCCCCCACTCTCTTCGTGTGTCCCTGTCCCCCCCCAGATCCCCCTAATTTGGGGTCACCCCTGGGGCCATGTCCCCCCCCCCCAGCAGGGCTGAGACCCCCAACCCACCCTCCATAGGGTCCCCCAAGACCCCCATATTGGGGTGTGTTCCCCCAGGACCCCAAAAGCCCCCCCCAAGTGGGTCCTTTCAGGCCCTGCTATCCCCAAGGACCCCCAAAAGCCCCCCCCGAGGGCCCCCCATCATTAGAAACCCCCATAAGTGACCCATGTGAGGCCTTGCTATCCCTGAGGACCCCCAAAAGCCCCCCCCAGCGCTGGAGACCCCAATAAGTGCCCCCCCTGAGGCCTTGCTATCCCCACGGACCCCCAGATCCCCCATCCAAGGGCCCCCCATCACTGGAGACTCCCATAAGTGACACCCCTGAGGCCTTGCTATTCCTGAGGACCCCCAAAAGCCCCCCCATAAGCGTGTCTCCCTCATCACCAGGGACCCCCAGAGACTTCCTCATCCCTGCAGACCTCCTTAGCTGAGTCCCCCCATCCCTGGAGCCCCCCCCAATTCCCTGGACTCCCCCATACACCAATCCCTCAAGACCCTTCCATCCCGCCGACCCCCTAAACCGCCAAATCCCTTGAAACCCATCCGACATCACCCCCCGCCCCCCGCCAGCCTCCCCGCCGGAGCTGGGGACGCGGGGAGGCCGCCGGAGCTCAGACCACTGCGAAGCTCGAGCGTCGCGGCCGGGTCGGAGCCGTATCCCGGGGCGGGATCACCGACGGTATTACCACGAGCGCTGGCGAGCCGAATACCTGATGGAATTCAACGCGGCGCGGCACGGGATGCTCTGCATGGTCTGCGGCAGCGCCTTGGCCACCCTCAAGCTCAGCACCATCAAGCGCCACATCCGACAGAAACACCCCTATTCCGGCGCCTGGGGACCCCGGGAGAAGCAGCTCGTCCTCCGCTCCTGGGATGCCCACCTGGGCCTCCACCCCCACCCCGACGCACCCCCTGCCGGCAGCCGCGGGACAGGTACGGGGGCGGCGGTGGGGACCTCTTGGTGCGGGGACCCCCCATGTGGGCCCCCCACTAAAGCTGGGCCTTGCCCCCTTTAAATACGGCCACGCCCCCTTTAAGGTGCCCCCCCCCCAAGCCGAGCCAATCCCCTTTAAATGTGGCCACGCCCCCTTTAATGTGTGGGGCCCCATGGCCCACACCCCCTTACAAAGAGCCACGCCCCTTTTATTGTGGTCACGCCCCCTTTTAAAACATGACCACGCCCCCTTTAAGTCAGCCTCGACGATAAACCACGCCCCTTTAATGTGACCACGCCCCCTTCCACGCGGGCCCAGTAATGCAGGGCACGCCCCCTTTTATCTGAGCCACGCCCTTCTGTGCTGGCCACGCCTCCCTAAAGCAGGCCGCGCCTCTTACCGACCGGAGCCTGCTCTCCTTTCCAACCCCCCCCGGTTGCCCCTTTAAGAGAAGCTCCGCCCCGCGGGCTGACAGACCACGCCCACTCCCGCGCACACCTCCCCACGTGTCCTAAGCCACGCCCCCAAACGCACCGCGGTTGTTTAGTCCACGCCCCCGTTTGGGCCCCGCCCCTCCCCAGGCTCCACCCCCTCGGTTGGCTCCGCCCCGCCCCTCTCCGCCCCTGCTGCAGGGACACGGAGCTCCGCGTCTCCATCGTGTCCCCTTGTCCCCGACACCCCCACGGTGTCCCCTCGGCCCCGACACCCCCAACGCATCCCTGACACCCCTGCCCCCTCCCCCGTGTCCCCAAGGTGTCCCCAGCCCCAGTGCGTCCCCCCACATTCCCAAGGTGTCCCCCAAGTGTCCCCGACACCCCCACGGTGTCCCCGTGTCCCCAGGGCGTCCCCAGTATATCCCCACATATTCCCAAGGTGTCCCCAAGGTGTTCCCTTGCCCCCAATACATACTCCCAAGTCATTCCCAATGTCCCTGCCCCCTTCTCCCATGTCCCCAAGGTGTCCCTGTCCCGTCCCCAATGCACCCCTCCACATTCCCAAGGTGTCCCCAACACCCCCAAGGTGTCCCCAGTGCATCCCCCCCTTGTCCCCAAGGTGTCATCCTATTTCCAAAGTGTCCTCAACGCATCCCCCCTCGTCCCCAGTGTCCCTGTCCTGCCCCTGCATGTCCCCAAGGTGTCCCCAAGGTGTCCCCAACACATCCCCAATACATCCCCCCCATCCCCAAGGCGTCCCCTTGTCCCCAAGGTGTCCCCAATACATCCCCCCCATCCCCAAGGCGTCCCCTTGTCCCCAAGGTGTCCCCAATACATCCCCCACATTGTCCCCAAGGTGTCCCCCCCCAAGTCCCCGTGCTGAGGCTGCCGCCCCCCCCCGCAGGCTCGCCGTCCCCCGCCCGTCCCCGCCGTCGGGGCTGCCCTCGTCCCCCGTCCCCGCGAGGCGGCAAAGCGTCCCCCTCGGGGGCGGGGGTGACGAGGGGACGCCCCGGGGGGGACTCACTGCGGGGGTGGCTTCGGGCCGAGCTGCTGCTGGACCTGGAGGCCGGGGGGAACCGGCTGCGGTGCCTCCTCTGCGCCCGCGCCCTGCCCTCGCTGCACCTCGGGGACATCCGCCGCCACGCGCTGGCCGCCCACCCGGCCACCCTCTGCCTGGGGACGGCCCAGCGCGGCGCCCTGCTGCGCGCCTGCCGGGGACCGCTGGCCGGGGACAGCCACGGGCCACACGGTGAGAGCAGGGCAGGGACGCGGGGACGCCGGGGGGTGTGGGGACGCCGGGGGTAAATGGGGACGCAGGGGGCAAGGGGGACATTGGGGGTAAAGGGGGATACTGGTGGCTGTGGGGACATGGGGATGCTGGGGGTGCGGGGACATGGGGACACTGGGGGGACATGGGGACACTGGGATGCTGGGGGTGTGGGGACATGGGGACACTGGGGGTACATGGGATCCTGTGGGGTACGGGGACACGGGGACACTGGGATGCTGGGGGTGTGGGGACACTGGGGGTAAATGGGGACGCAGGGGGCTGGGGGGACACGGGGACACTGGGGGAAAGGGGGATACTGGTGGCTGTGGGGACATGGGGACACTGGGGGGACATGGGGACACTGGGGATGCTGGGGGTGTGGGGACATGGGGACACTGGGGGGACATGGGGACACTGGGATGCTGGGGCTGTGGGGACATGGGGACACTGGGGGGACATGGGGACACTGGGGATGCTGGGGGTGTGGGGACATGGGGACACTGGGGGGACATGGGGATCCTGTGGGGTGTGGGGACATGGGGACACTGGGGATGCTGGGGGGTGTGGGGACATGGGGACACTGGGGGGACATGGGGACACTGGGAATACTGGGGGGCGTGGGGACATGGGGACACTGGGGACACAGGGGGGTTTGGGGCCACGGGGCCACCGTGGTGGGGGGCCAAGCGTGTCCCCGCCCAGGGGCCAGGCTGGGGGGGGACAGGGCTGTCCCCATTGTCCCCAGCCCCGCAGCCCCCCAGCCCCGCCGAGGAGGAGGAGGAGGATGAAGCAGCCGAGGCCGAAGCAGCTGCCGGAGGCGGGGAACACGGGGGGGCCCCTCCGGGGGGCTGTGGCCGCCGCAGCCCCCCCCTCTTCTCCCTGCACCCCGGGGCCCCCCCTGCCTGCACCGCCTGAGCCCCCCAGGGGACGGTGACACTGCGGGGGGGGGGGGGAAACAGAGACACAGGGGGGTGACAGAGACCCCCCCAGTGTCCCCAGCCCCCCTTTTAGAGCCATGCCCCCCCCAGTATCACCAGTGCCCCCCCACCCCTCAGAGGTGGCACCTATGGGTCCCCTTGACAGCGTCCCCGGTCCCCAACGACCCCTCCCATGGTGTCACCGCTCTTCCCCCCCCCCCGGTGTCACCCTATTTATGCGTGTGTGTCCCCCTTTTTTTTTTTTCTATGCCCCCCCCCCCCCTTTTTGTACGTGACACCCCTCAATAAACCTGTTCCTCGAGGCGCCGTGGAGCGACGCAGGGGGGGGACACAACTGGGGGGCATATGGGGATGTTATGGGGGGGGGGGACACAGGGACATTGTGGGGGGACATCGGCACAAAGTGGGGGGGGCGGAGGCGTCCGTCGCGGTGTTTTATTGATGCCGCATCCCCGCGGGTGGATGAGAGGGTTGTGTCCCCATGTTCCCCCCCCCTCGGCTTAGGGGGGGGGCTGACGCGGGGGGGGGGGGCGCAGTGCGGTTTGGGGGGGCTGCGGGAGGGGGCTAAGCCCCCGCTCAAGGGGCTTTGCCCCCCTCCCTCCCCCTCAATTTACAGCAGTTACAGACATTTCACCTCAATCAACGTTAAAAAAAAATAAAAGGGGGGGGGGAGAGAAACGAGCTGGGAGGGTGGGAAGCCCCCCCCCGGGGAGCAGGAGGAGAGTTTTGGGGTGCAGCCCCCCCTGGGGGGAGCAGGAGGGGGGTTTTGGGGTGCAGCCCCCCCCCCGGTAGCCCCATAGCAGAGGCCAAGTCCAAGGCTGGGGGGGGGGGCGGGGAAGAACAGATGGACGCCACTGTGAGAGATGGGGGGGTGTACGAGCTTGAGGGGGGGGGGAATAGAGTTTGGGGGGGCTGATGAGCTCGGGGGGGGGCACCCCGATATTTCCCCCCCACCCCCAGGGGTTTTATTCCGGCTTCTTCTTGGCCAGACCCGGGAGCTTCGCCTGGATCCTACAGGGAGAGGAGAGAGGTGAGAGTGGGGGGGGAGTGCCTGGTGATTTTGGGGGGGGGCACAGCGATGCGGGGGGGGCCCACGGCAATATGGGGGGGCCCCAGGGATTTAGGGGGGGGGGGGGCCCCAGGGATTTAGGGGGGGGGGGGGCCATCGTCACTTACTTGGCCACAAGGTCCTTGGTCTGGCGGCGGGCGATGCCCACGTAGTGATCGATCTGCACCTGGTTTGCGGGGAGGGAAGGGGGCTTTAGGGGGTGCCCTCCCCAATTTTGAGGGTGCCCCCCCCCCTCCCATTTTGGGGGGTGCCCTCCTCTTTTTTTGGGCTACCCCCTCTATTTTGGAGCTGCCCCCTGTTAATTTTAGGGCTCACCTTGTACTTCTCGTAGAGGGGTGGGAGGGTGAAGGCCAACAGCTCGGCTGTAGAGAGACGGGGTGGAGGGGGATAAACCCCCCCTGTGTGTTATTTTTTGGGGGCCAAGACCCCTAAATTACAATTTTGGGGGGTTATTTTAAGGGGGGGGGGCGGGGCAAAGCCCAGTTCTTACCGAGGATGAGGAGGGTGATGCCGTTGAAGATGGCTCCCACGGAGGTCAGCAGCCACATCACCACAGCCAGCTGGGGGGGGGGGGGGGTGTGGAGATAAGAGGAGCGTTTTTGGGGGGGTCCCGGGGTGGGGGAAGAGGAGGGTGAGGAGGAGGAAGAGAGGGGGGAGGAAGGCTCCTTACCTTCAGGGAATCCACCAGATCCTCCACCAGGAAGAGGCGGAGGAGGAACCGCAGCGCCCGGTTGAGGTGGAGGGCGACGGTGGTGGCATGAGCCTGGAAGGTCTCGGGTGACAAGGTCAAGTCCAGCTCCAGGTAAGCCCTGGGGAGGGGGGGGGGACGACAGGCAGGTGAGGGGGGGCACCCCAAAATCCCCCCCAGCACCCCCCCGCCCCCATTGAGCCCCAAAATCCACCCACCCCCCCCCCGCACCCCAGAACCTGGAAGGTCTCAGAGGACAAGGTCAAGTCCAGCTCCAGGTGAGCTCTGAGATAGGGGGGGCACCCCCCAAAACCCACCCCCCAATAAATGGGGGGACCCCAAAATCCCCCCCCGCCCCCCAAAATCCTCCTCTACACCCTAAACTCGCCCCCCAAAATCTTCGTCCGTCCCGCAGAGGGGGAAAGAGTGGCTGGGTCATCGAGTGCATCACCCAGCCACTGTCCCCAGGGGTATCCCCAACATGCCTCACCCCCCCCCCCAAAAAATGGGGGGGCCCCAAAATTTCCCCCCTGCCCCCCAAAATCCTCCTCTACACCCTAAACTCGCCCCCAAAACCTTCATCCAGCCCATGGAGGGGAAAAGAACGGCCGAGCCATCGAGCGCATCACCCAGACACCGTCCCCAGGGGAGGGGGGGGTGTCCCCAACACCCTTCACACCCCCCCAGAAAATGGTGGGGGGGGGGGGGGGGGGGGGGCCAAAATCCCTTCCCCTACACCCCGAAATCCCCCTTTACACCCTAAACTCGCCCCCAAAAATCTTCATCCGTCCCGCAGAGGGGGGAAAGAGCGGCCGGGGCCGCAGAGCGCCATCACCCAGACATAGGTCCCCCCCAAGGGTGTCCCCAACACCCCTCACCGCCCCCCCCCTCCCCAAAAAACCCCCCCCCTCACCGAAAGGGGTGCCCCTCTTCGGACTTCTGGACGGCCTGGACGACGGCTTTGTAGACGCGGAGGCTGATGGTGACGGAGAGCAGGGCCAGGGCCAGGTGGGCCACCACGCTGACGGCGCTGAAGGTGGCCAGGGAGAGGAGGAGGAGGAGGCTGGCGCCGAAGACAAGCCCCGTCTTCTTCACGTCCCGCCAGAAGAGGAGGTCGTGGACTGTTGGGGGGGGGGGGGGATGGACACAAGAGGTGACAAAGAAGGGCGGGGGGGGGGGGGGTTTTGACACAGGGCACCCAGCATCCCCCCCCCCCCCCTCCCCGGCCGGTTGCCGACGGCTGCGTTTCTCGATTCGCCACGATTTGCCCCAAAATGAGTCCGGCGCCATCCCCGTACCCACCCCCCCCGCCCCGCATCCATCGGCGTTAATTAACCCAGCCCCACCCTCATTACAAACGGGTGTTAATTAACCCCTCCCCCCAGTGTGGCGGCGGGTTTTGCCAGAAATCCCCCTTTCTTACACCAAAACGAGAGGCAGACGCGGGGCTCTACCCCTCCCCTCCCCAGCAGCATTCTGGGGTGACCCCTCTTTTTACCCCCCCCTTTTTTTGGGGGGGGGGGTCCAGCTGCCCCCCCCCTCAAACCTGCTATTTTTGGCGTGTCTCTGCGGTGGGCGGCGGCATTTTTGGGGTAAAAAAAAAAAAAAATCAGCTTTTTGGGGGATTTTACCTGCCAGGCGGGGGAGGAGCTGGGTCCCCGGGGGGGGTCGAGCCGGGTCCCCGGGGGGTTTGGGGGTGTCCCGGGGGGGTTCCCCCAATTCCCGCAGCGCCCGCAGGGTCAGCCGCTCCTCCTCCCAGTCCCGGGTGGCGGCGGCGGCGGCGGCGGCAGGGGGGGGCGTTTCGGGAAGGGGGGGCGGCGCGGTGACACCGGTGACGCCGGCGGTGACACGGTGCCGGGGGACGGCGATGGGGGCTTCCTCCATGGGGGGCTCCTCAACAGGCGCTTCCTCGATGACAGTGTCGTCGGAGTCGCCGGAGCTGTCGGCTTCGGCGTTGGCGCTGCCGCCGATGTCGCCGCCGATGTCGCCGGCGACGCCGTTGCCGCCGTTCCGCTCCACCAAATCCCAGTTGAGCAACTCACTGGTGAAAGTGTGCATCTCCCGCACGCACTTGGACACCTCTTCCAGCGCGGCGGCGGTGCCGGACGGTTGCCGGCACAAGGCGGTGGGGACCTTGGGGGTGACGCCGCCGGTGACGCCGGGGGTGCCGCGGGGTTTGGCCGGGAAGTCGCAGACGCGATCCTCGGGGATTTGGCTCAGCACCTCGCGCTCCCCCAGCAGCGCCGCCGCCGGGCCGAATTCCCGGTCGAAGGCGGCGCGATCCGGCACGACCTCGAAGGGCGATTCGGGGGAATCCGGTTCTTTTTGGGGGGGCCCCCCCAAGGAGGAAGAGGAGGAGGCGGCGGCGGAGGAAGAGGCGGGGGGTAGGAAGGCTCCCCGACCTCCTCGCCCCCCCGGTGCCGCTTCGGCGCCCGCTGGGGCCGGAGAGAGGGGAGAGAGTCAGGTGCATGGAGGGGGGATTTTTTTAGGGGGGGGACGCAGCATGCATGGGGGGGGCCACCATGCACCCAGCTGCACCCCAAGCGGCGTTTTGGGGTCCCCCCCCCGTCGTGGCCATGCTGGGGGGGGGGGGGGCGAGCAGGTCCCGCGGCGGCGTGAACAGTCAGACGCTCCCCCGCCCTCCCCCCCCCTCAAATACACCCCAAAACCTGCGGGTTTGGCACCAGGAATGGGGGTGTCCCGTTGGGGACCTCAGTTTGGGGCTAAAACCACCCGGACTGGGGCCTGAGTGAGAAGGTGGGGGGCAGGATTCAGCGCCACCCCCCACCACCACCCATTTTGGGACAAGACAGGGGGATTTTGGGTCCTCCAGGACTGGGAGGGGGGTTTGGGGGCTCCTCACTTCCCCCCCGCCCCCCCTGCCGAAGACATGGGACGCCCTCCCCCGCCCGCTCACTTTGGACCAAGACGGAGGGATTTGGGGTCCTCCAGAGCTGGGAGGGGGGTTTAGGGGTTCCTCACCTCCCCCCGCCCCCCCCCCCCCCCCCAATTTGGGGGCCGGATCCAGGCGGGGGGGTCGCACACAGACACAGACGGCGGCGGGTGGGACGCGGGCGCAGGCGGGTCGTGGGGGGTTTGTTTTTTTGAGGCCAAACAACGAGAAACGGCGAATTCCTCCTCAGCCAGATGAGCAGCAGCAAGGTGGGGGGTGGGGGGGGTGGGGGGGGGGGGCCGTGCAAAGCAGGAGCAGCAGCTGTGGGGCAGAGGCGGGGAGGGGGGGGGCAAAGGAGGGGTGAAGCCATGGGGCGGGCGCTCGCCCGGAGAAAGGGAGAAGAAATTGTGTTAATAAGCAGGAAAAAAAGAGCGAAAGAAAAATGTCTATTTTTGACAGGTCTTAAAACATCGACGAGGCTGTAACTTGGGGGGGGGGGGGGGGGGGCCCTCCCGGCCTCAGCTGCCATTTTAGGGGGGTCTCAGGACCCCTTTGTCCCCCCAAAATGAGCCACAGGTGAATTCCCCCCCCAAAAGCGGGGGAGTGCAGCAGCATCAGGGACGCCCCCCTAAATCCAGGGGGGCCTTTTTAGGGTTACAGCCTCCCTCCCCCCCCCCCCACCGACATTTTTCTTCCTGGGGGGGTGCAGGACAGTGGTGAGGGGGGGGGAGACTTGCCTGGTGAAGCCGCAAAGAGAGAGACAGGCTGGGAGGAGGAGGAAGAAGCGGGGGGATCTGCAAGAAAACACAGAGGGTGAGAGCTCGGCGCCGCGGGGGAGCCCCCCAAAATCCCCCCCCACCCCCCCAAAACCCACCGGGGTGTTTACCCCTCCCCCAAAAAGCTGGGGGGGGGGCGGGTGTGTGTTTCGCTTCGACGCAGCAAGACTTCATCCCGGCGCATCCGGCATCTTTTTGGGGTGATGATGCATTTTTGGGGGTGAAATCACCCAAAAATGAGACCGATCGCTGCCTCTTCACCCCGAAAATGGGCAGATGGGGCGGGGGGGGGTGGCTTGAGCACCCCCAAACCCCCGCAGTTGGAGTCTACGTACCCTTTTCCACAGGGTTTTACCCCAAACCGAGGGGTGTCAGGTGCTGGTGGTTTCAGTCATCCCCGGTGTTATCGTTCCCCCCCCAGCCACAAAACCGGGGGTCCCTGGGGGGGGTTTGGGGTACCCGGTTGTACTGCGGAGGGGGAACAGGGTCTCCTCCAGCTTCCCCTTTTTGGGGTGACGTTGTGTCACCCGCCGCCGCCTCTTCGACGCGAGACCCTCAGGCGAATTCTGGTTTTGACCAAATTTGGGGGTTTTTACCCCATTTTCCCCAGCCGGGTCGCGCTGTTCGGGGTGGGGTTCCATCGCAGCAGTTGTCCCCGCCGGGTGACAACAGCCAGAGCGCGGACGGTGTCGGGTCACCCCGAAATCTCCACCTTCCCCCCGACTCGACGCTGGACCCCCAGGGAAGCTCCCCCCCACCTCACGGAGGGTGATATTTGGGGTGAAACCGCAGGGTTTTGGGGCTCTGTGGCATCCAGCTGTGAAAATTGGGGTGAAATCAGGGGAATCAGGGTGTGCCGGCCGCAATCGCAAAGTTGGAACGAGTGCTGACATTGAGGGGGGGGGTGCTCCCAGGGAGGGGGGGGGGGAAGGCGAAATCCCCCCCCCCCAGAATGCCGGGGACCCCCCCAACTCACGCGCTGGGGGCGGACGGACGGAGCAGCCCGACCACCCAACAACACCCCAAAACATCAACGGCTCCTTTTCTGGGAGTTTTTCCCCCCGTTTCTGCAGGATGCGGGACCGGGTGCGCCCCTTCCCCCTATATCTGCCCCCCCCCAAAGGCCTCCTCCCCTCATATCTGCCCCCTTAAAGGCCTCTTTCCTCTATATCTCCCCCTTAAAGGCTTCTGCCTCCCATATCTGCCCCTTAGAGGCGTCTCCACCCCATTTCTGTCCTCCTAAAGGCCTCTTCCCCCTATACCTGCCCCCCCATAGGCCCCTCCCTCCTATAATTGCGTCCCCAAAGGCCTATTTCCCCTATATCTGCCCCCGATGACACCTTTCCCCTATAGCTACCCCTCCGAAGTTCTCTTCTCCCTATATCTGCCCCCCCATATGGCCTCTTCCCTGCAATATTTGCCCCCCTATAGGCCTCTTTCCCCTCTACCTGCCCCTGTAAAGGTCTCTTCACCTCGCATCTGTCCCCCAAAAGCCTCTTCCCCCTATAATCTCTCCCCTATAGACTTATTTCCTGTGTACCTGCCCCCCTGAAGGGCTCTTTCCCCTAAAATTGCACCCCTATAGGCCTCTTCCCCCTACACCCGCCCTCCTATAGGCGTATTTCTCCTATACCCGCCCCCCATAGGCCTCTTCTCCCTATACCCGCCCACCTATGGGCCTATTTCCCCTATAGCTGCATCCCTATAGGCCTCTTCCCCCTGTATCTGCCCCCCAAAGGCTTCTTCCCCCTACATCTGCCCCCCTACACACCTCTTTCCCCTATACCATCCCCTGTAAAGGTCTCTTCACCTCACATCTGTCCCCCAAAAGCCTCTCTCCCCTATAATCGCTCCCCTATAGACTTATTTCCCATATACCTGCCCCCCACAGGCCTATTTCCCCTATAATCGCTCCCCTATAGGCCTCTTTCCCCCATACCTGCCCTCTTATAGGCTTCTTTCCCCTATACCTGCCCTCTTATAGGTCTATTTCTCCTATAATTGCCCCCCTATAGGCCTCATTCCCCTATACTTGCCCCCCTGTAGGCCTCTTTCCCCTATAACCGCATCCCTATAGGCCTTTTTCCCCTCTGCCCGCCCCCCTAAAGGCCTCTTCACCTCACACCTACCCCCTAAAGGCCTCTTGCCGCCCCCCTCCCTCCTCAGGCCCCGCGGCCTCTCCAGGCCCCGCCAGGCCCTTACCGGCGCAGGAGGCGGAGCCAGCGCCCCCGCAGCCTCCGGGCTGGGGCTGACCGGAGGAAGATGAAGAGGAGACGAAGGGGAACTGGGCGGCGGGGTCGGCCATGGCGGCGGGCGGCGGAGCGGAGCCCCCGGCGAGGCGCGTCCGTGCGGGGCGGCGGCCACGCACCGACTGAGGGGGGGCGGGGCCTGGCGGGGAGGGGCCGGGGCGGGGCTCTGCGCATGCGCTCACCACCACCCCCCCGAGCGCCGCGCGTGCGCCCCCGCGCCGCCCTCCCGCCGCAGCCGGGCGCTCCTGCGCATGCGCCGGACGCCCGGGGAAGGGGGCGGAGTCAGGCCCGCCGTGTTCTCTGCGCATGCGCCAGCGCGCGGTGTATGATGGGAGTTGTAGTCCCAGTCGCACCGCAGCTATAGGGGGCTATGGGGTGTCCCCTATAGGAAGGATGAGCCTGCAGAGTGTCCCCTATAAGGAGAAGGAGCTTGCAGAATGGCCCCTATAGGGCACGGGGGGACCTTGCTGCGCACCCAGGGTCGAACAGGGCCATAGTTGTCCCCTATAGGTGGATGGAGGGAAGGGGGCAGGGCAGGGCTTACACCACATCACTCCATCCGTAGGGTCCCCTATAGGTTGGGGAGCGCCATAGGGTGCCCCCTAAAGGGGGTGGGGGCCCGTGGGGTGCTCCTTAGGGGGGAACAGGGGGGCTACAGTCCTCTATAGGTCAGAGGGTGTCCTGCGACGCCCCTTAGAAGGAGCGGGGGATCTATAGGGCGTGCTGGGCAGCACGTGGAGGTCGCAGGGGTGCTCTCTATAGGTGAGAGGGGCTATAGGGGGGCCCCTAAAGCAGCCAGCGGCCTATAGAAAGCTCCCTATGGGACCTCCCTATAGGGAAGGGAGCCCCTGTACAGGGCCCCCCCTATGGGAGGTCGGAGAGGTGACCCCTATAGGTGCCAGCACCCCTGTAGAGGTGCCGCTATAGACTCTATATACATACATATAGGGGTCACGTGGCCGGTCGCCCGGGGTCACGTGGCCCTGCCTCCTCCGCTTCGGCCCCGCCCCCCTCTCCCCGGGCCAATCAGCGCCCGCGGAGGCGCCGTGGGCGGCTCGGTCGTGACGTCACGGCGCCCCGCGCCGGAAAGGGGCGTGGCCTTCTCCCAGGTGGGAGTGGCAGCCTCCCCCGCCAATAGCGGAGCGAGCGCAAGGGAGGGCGGGCCAATGAGGAGCAAGGGGCGGGGCGCGGCGGCGAGGAGGCGGGGCGGCGATTGGCCAATAGGGGACGAGGGGGGCGGGGCCAGCGGGGCCGGCCGGGACGCGGGGGGAAGCGGCGGCGATCGCGGCGCGGTGAGTTTCGGGGAGCGGGGGGGGGGGGGGCGACGACACCGGGGACCACGTGACCCGGGGACCACGTGACACCACCCCCACGCCTATAGCCCTATAGGAGCCGGGACCTACGTGACCCCCCCATCTGTCCCAGGCCATAGGCGACCTGTAGGGCCCCCTATAGACCCTATAGGGACCGAGACCCCTCTGCAGGAGCCCCCCTGTCAGCCCCCCATAGGTCCTGGGACACCCTATAGGCCCTGGCACCCTCTATAGAACTTGGGACCCCCTATAGACCAGCCCCCTATAGGCTCCAGCCCCCTATAGGGACCAAGACCCCTCTGCATAAGCCCCCCTGCCATGGGGGCTGGGGTCTCCTATAAGGCCTGGGGCTCCCCTATTGGCCCTGTGACCCCTATAGGCCAGGCCCCCTATGGGACCTGTGACCCCTATAGACCAGGCCCCCTATGGGGCCCATGACCCCTCTGCATCATTCCCCCCCTCAGCCCTCTATACGGGCTGGGACCCCTATAGGGCCAGGGACCCCCTATAGGTTCCCCCCTATAGGGACTAAGATCCCTCTGCATCATTCCCCCCCCCAGCCCTCTATACAGGCTGGGAGCCCCTATAGGACCTGGGGCCCCTATAGACCAACCCCCTATAGGCTTAATCCCCCACCCCCAAGAACCCCAGTATGAACCAGTACTCCCAGTTTGGCGCCGGGCAGCTGGTCCGCGGGGGCGTCCGGGGCCGTATGGGGCCATAGGTGCCCCGGGGGGGGGGGGGGGGGGGGCCGTATGGGGCCCGTATGGACTTTGCCCCGTCGGGTGAATGATTCACCGGGGCGTGCGAGGGCTCGTGCCGGGGGCGGGCGAAGGCGGGGCGAGCGTGCGAGGGGCGAGCGTGCGAAAGAAGGTTAGTCGTGCAACTGGGGGGGGGGGGGGGGGGGGGACACACTCGTGCCAGGGGAGGTCGCGCGAGGAGGGGGATCGTGAGGGCCAGGGGCTCGTGCAAGAGGGGCTCGTGCGAAGGGAGCTGCTTGTGCAAGAGGTGCTCGTGCGGGGAGGGGGGGGGGGGGGGCTCGTGGGAGAAGGGTTCGTGCGAGGGAAGGGGGGGGGGGGTCGTGAAGGAGAGGGGCTCGTGCAACGGGGGCTCGTGGAAGAGGCGCTTGTGCGCGAGAGGGGCTCGTGCAAGAGGCGGTTGCGGAGGAGAGGGGCTCGTGCAAGGGATGCTCGTGCAAGGGGGGCTTGTGAAGGAGATGCGTTCGTGCAAGGCGGGGGGGGGCTCATGGAAGAAGTACTCGTGCGGGGGGGGGGGCCTCATGCTATGGGGGCTCGTGCAAGGGAGGGTCGTGAGGGAGAGGGGCTCGTGCAAGAGGGGCTCGTGCAAAGGGAGGTGCTCGTGCGAGAGGCGCTTGCGAAGGAGACGGGCTTGTGCGAGGGGGGGCTAGTGGAAGAAGTACTCGTGCAAAAGGCGGGGGGGGGGGTCACGCGAGGAGGAGCTCGTGTGGGCGAGGGGCTTGTGCAAGAGGGGGTTGTGAAGGAGACGGGCTTGTGCAAGGGGGGGGGGCTCGTGGCGCAGGTACTTGTGCAAGAGCTGCTCGTGCGAGGGGGGGGGGTTTGTGGGAGGCGTGCTTGTGCGAGGGGGGGGCGCCTCGTGCAAGAGCTGCTCGTGCGAGGGGGGGCTGGTGGAAGAAATACTCGTGCGAGAGAGGGGCTCGTGCAAGGGGCCCTCGTGCAAAGAGGGGGGGGGTGTTGCACACGCGTGTGCGCGGGACGCGCGCGTCACCCTCCCCCTCGTTAACCTGCTAATTAATGAATTAATGGGGGGGAGGCAGAAGGGGGGGGGGGACGACACGCAGAATCCAGGTGCGGGATGGGATGGGGATTCTCCAGTGTCTCGTATGGGGTTGTGCAAGGTCGGGGGGGGGGGGGACACGGGACACGACGCCTGGGTCCCTTCCTGAGGGCTTGGGGGTCAAAGGTCACTGGGGGAAAGGTTGGGGGGGGGGGGGTGAGGGGGTGGTGGGGGGAGGGGTGGCCCGGCCGCTTGGGTCCCTTCTGGGGAAATTGAGGTGGGGGGAGGGGGAGATTCCGCGCTGGCTCCTGTGGGGGCTGGAGTTTGGGTGGGGGTCAAAGGGCACCGGGGCAAAGGTGAGCGGCCCCGGCCGCTGGGTCCCTTCTGGGAAAGGGGGGGGGGATGGGGGGGATGGGGGGAAGGAAAAGGGGGGGGGGAGATTCTCCGCTGTCTCGTATAGGGTTGTGCTGGGGGTTTGGGGGGGGCTGCCGGCCGCGGCGCTGACCTCTGACCCCCCCCACTCGTGTCTCTGTGTGTGTCCCCCCCCCGTGTGCCTCTGTATCCTCCCCATGTCCCTGTGTCCCCCCCGTGTCCCACCATGTCCCTCTGTGCCCCCCCATGTCTCTGTGTCCC
The DNA here is from genome assembly GCA_009819605.1 of Sterna hirundo. Classification (NCBI taxonomy): domain Eukaryota; kingdom Metazoa; phylum Chordata; class Aves; order Charadriiformes; family Laridae; genus Sterna; species Sterna hirundo. The sequence goes on along the minus strand of WNMW01000102.1, from coordinate 10,443 downwards.
CTCCGTGTCCCTGCATCCCCCCCCGTGTCCCCCCATGTCCCTCTGTCCCTCCCTGCATCCCCCTCCATGTTCCTGTGTGTGTCCCCCCCCCGTGTCCCCCCCACCCCGTCCCTGTCCCCAGATGTTGCAGCTGTGCATCCCCCGCGGGGGGGGCCGGGCCCTCCTGGGGGTGCGGCTGCTGCGGGGTCCCCCCCCCGGGACCACCCGCCCCCTCAGTTACCAGCCCATCCGCAAGGTCCTGGTGGCCAACCGGGGTGAGTGACGGCCCTGGGGACACCCCTGTCACCGGGGGGGGGGGCCAAGTCCCCTGGGGCCCCCCATCTCCCCTCCATCCTCCCGGTCCCTCCTCGTGTCCCCTACACCCCCCCCCGCCGTGTCCCCTGGGTGTCCCCCCATGTCCCATGGATCCCCCTGTGTCCCCTCCGTCCCCGCTGGGGCCCCCCCTGTCACCTGGGGGGGCTCCCCCCTGTCCCCTGGGGCCCCCCCCTCCCTTCCATCCCCCCCCATATCCCCTGGATGCCCCCCCCCCATGTTCCCTGGGACCCCCTTTGTCCCTCCATCCCCCCCCCCCAACAATGTCCCCTGGGGGTCCCCTGGGTCCCCCCCTGCCTTGTCCCTTGGGGCTCCTCCACGTCCCCCGGATCCCCCGCCTTGTCCCCAGGGTGTCCCCATGTCCCTGTGCCCCCCTCCCAGCCGGGACGTCCCCAAGGTGTCCCCATCCCCATGTCCCCAAGCGGGACAGGGTGTCCCTGGCGTGTCCCCATGTCCCTGTGCCCCCCTCCCAGCCGGGACGTCCCCAAGGTGTCCCCATCCCCACGTCCCCAGTGGGATGGGGTGTCCCCAGGGTGTCCCCATCCCCATGTCCCCAGCAGGATGGGGTGTCCCTGTGTCCCCCCTCCCAGCCGGGATGTCCCCAAGGTGTCCCCATCCCCATGTCCCCAAGCGGGACAGGGTGTCCCTGGCGTGTCCCCATGTCCCTGTGCCCCCTCCCAGCTGGGACGCCCCCAAGGTGTCCCCATCCCACGTCCCCAGTGGGATGGGGTGTCCCCAGGGTGTCCCCATCCCCATGTCCCCAGCAGGATGGGGTGTCCCTGTGTCCCCCCTCCCAGCCGGGATGTCCCCAAGGTGTCCCCATCCCCATGTCCCCAAGCGGGACAGGGTGTCCCTGGCGTGTCCCCATGTCCCTGTGCCCCCCTCCCAGCTGGGACGCCCCCAAGGTGTCCCCATCCCCACGTCCCCAGTGGGATGGGGTGTCCCCAGGGTGTCCCCATCCCCATGTCCCCAGCAGGATGGGGTGTCCCTGTGTCCCCCCTCCCAGCTGGGATGTCCCCAAGGTGTCCCCATCCCCATGTCCCCAAGCGGGACAGGGTGTCCCTGGCGTGTCCCCATGTCCCTGTGTCCCCCTCCCAGCCGGGATGTCCCCAAGGTGTCCCCATCCCCATGTCCCCAGTGGGATGGGGTGTCCCCAGGGTGTCCCCATCCCCATGTCCCCAGCGGGATGGGGTTTCCCTGTGTCCCCCCTCCCATCCGGGATGTCCCCATCGCTGTGTCCCCAAGCAGGACGGGGTGTCGCAGGGGTGTCCCCGTGCCCGTATCCCCATGTCCCTGTCCCCCCCCCCCCAAGGTGAGATCGCCATCCGGGTGTTCCGGGCCTGCACGGAGCTGGGGATCCGGACGGTGGCCGTCTACTCGGAGCAGGACACGGGGCAGATGCACCGGCAGAAGGCGGACGAGGCCTATCTGGTGGGGCGGGGGCTGCCCCCCGTCCAGGCCTATCTCCACATCCCCGACATCATCCGCGTGGCGCAGGTACCGCGGGGGGGGGGCGCCTGGGTCCCTGTGGGGGACATGATTGGGGACCCTATGGGGGGGGCCATCTGGGTGGGGGGGACATGCCTGGGTCCCCTATGGGGGATGTCTGGGTCCCCTGGGGGGGACATCTGAGGAGGGGGACATCACCTGAGGGGGGGGGACGTGACTGGGTCCCCTGGGGGGGGGGACATCTGGGTGGGGGGGACATGCCTGGGTCCCCTATGGGGGATGTCTGGGTCCCCTATGGGGGGGACATCTCGGGGGGGGACATGCCTGGGTCTCCTATGGGGGGGCCATCTGGGTGGGGGGGACATGCCTGGGTCCCCTATGGGGGATGTCTGGGTCCCCTATGGGGGGGACATCTCGGGGGGGGACATGCCTGGGTCCCCTATGGGGGTTGTCTGGGTCCCCTGGGGGGGACATCTGAGGAGGGGGACATCTGAGGGGGGGGGACATGCCTGGGTCCCCTATGGGGGGGGACATCTGGGCGGGGAGGGGGGGGCATGTCTGGGTCCCCCGGGATAGGGAACACCTGGGTCTCTGTAGGGGACGTGACTGGGTCCCCCCCTGGGGGGGGGGACATCTGGGTGGGGGGGGACATGCCTGGGTCCCCTGGGGGGGGAACTCCTGGGTCCCTGGAGATGGGGCCACCCGGATGCCTGGGGAGGGGAGGGGTCTGGGGGTGCTGGGGATCACGGGACCCCCCCCCAGATGCCTGGGTCCCTTGGGGGGGGGGGGGTTTCTGGGGGTGCTGGGGGTCGTGGGACACCCCTGACGCCTGGGTTTTCCCCCCCCCACCCCCCCCTCAGGAGAACGGGGTGGACGCCATCCACCCGGGATACGGGTTCCTGTCGGAGCGAGCCGACTTCGCCCAGGCCTGCCTGGACGCGGGGGTCCGCTTTGTGGGACCCCCCCCCGACGTCGTCCGCAAGATGGGGGATAAAGTGGAGGCTCGCGCCATCGCCATCGCTGCCGGTGAGGATGGGGGGGGGGAGACGGGGTTTTGGGGGGGCTTTTGGGAGGGTTATGGGGTTATTTAGGGGGATGGGGGGGGAGTTATGGGGTTATACGGGGGGGCTGGGGGGTCGTAGGGGGGAGTTACGGGGTTATTTGAGGGGGGTAATGGGGGGTATGGGGGAGTTATGGGGTTATTTGGGGGGTTATGGGGGGTATGGGGTTATTGTGGGGTACAGGAGGCTGTGGGGGGGGGCTGTGGGTTTGTTGGGGGGCTGTGGGGTTATTGGGGGGGTACAGGAGGCTATGGGGGGGCTATGGGTTTGTTGGGGGGCTGGGGGGTTACTGGGGGGGTACAGGATGTTTTGGGGGGGGGGCTCTGAGGTTACTGGGGGGCTCCGGGGGGGGGATTGTGGGGGGCTGCAGGTGCCTGGGGAAGGTGGTGGGATTAAGGGCGTTTGGGTGTTCTTGGGGGGTTTGGGTTGTCCCCGATGCTGGCACTGACGGGGGGGTGGGTGTGTGTCGTCGTGTCCCCCCCCCCTCCAGGGGTGCCGGTGGTGCCGGGGACGTCGTCGCCGGTGTCGGGGCTGTCAGAGGCGCAGGACTTCGCCCGCCGCGTCGGGTTCCCCGTCATCTTCAAGGCGGCCCACGGCGGCGGCGGCCGCGGCATGAGGGTGGTCCGGTCCCCAGAGGTACGGGGGACCCCACGGGACACCCCCCCCCACACCCCCCCACACACCCCACCACCATGGGAACCCACTCACCGGGACCCTGATTCCCCCAGGACCCCCAATTCCCTGGGACCCCCACTCCAGGACCCCCAGTCATGGGACCCCTCCATCCAGGACCAATGGGACCCCCCCCCCCCCAGCCATGGCACCCAGGCATCCAGGACCCCCAATTCCCCAGGATCCCCAATTCCATGGAACCCCCCTGCCCTGGAACCCCTGTGTCCAGGACCCCCAGTTTCCCAGGACCCCCAGTTCCCTGGGACTCCCACCCCGGGACACCCCCTGCCATGGCACCCAGGCAGCCGGGACCCCCAATTCCCCAGGAAACCCACCCTGGGACACCCCCTGCCATGGCACCCAGGCAGCCGGGACCCCCAATTCCTCGGGACCCCCACCCCAGGACACCCCTGCCATGGCACCCAGGCAGCCGGGACCCCCAATTCCCTGGGACCCCCACCCTCAGACCCCTCCCAGCCATGGGACCCCTCCATCCAGGACCCACAGGACCCCCCCTAGCCGTAGCACCCAGGCATCCAGGACCCCCAATTCCCCAGGATCCCAAATTCCCTGGGACCCCCACCCCGGGACCCCCCCCCAGCCATGAGACCCGGGCATCTGGGACCCCTAATTCCCCAGGACCCCCACCCCAAATGGATGGGAAGGTCCCAGGCATGCCCAGGGGACCCCAGTGGGTGGGGGGTGTCCCACACATCCCTGGGGGGGTCCCGGGCGTCCGGCGGGGCAGGGGGGGGGACACCCAGGCGTCCCTGCGTGCGCAGGAGCTGGAGGAGAGTTTCTCCCGCGCCACCTCGGAGGCTTTGGCCGCTTTCGGCAACGGGGCCCTTTTCGTGGAGAAATTCATCGAGCGGCCGCGGCACATCGAGGTCCAGATCCTGGGTAGGTCGGGGGGGGGGCGGGGGGGGGCTTTATGGGGAGTCTTTGGGGCTTTAGGGGCAGTCCCTGGGGACTTTAAGGGGTCCCTGGGGCCTTGGGGGGGTCCCTGGGGCTTTGGGGGGGACACCAGGACTTCGGAAAGAGTCCCTGGGGACTTTGGGGGGGTCCCTGGGGGCTTTAGGGGGAATCCCTGGGGGCTTTGGGGGGGTCCCTGGGGCCTTGGGGGGGGTCCCTGGGGCTTTGGGGGGGACACCAGGACTTTGGGAGAGTCCCTGGGGACTTTGGGGGGGTCCCTGGGGGCTTTAGAGGGAATTTCTGGGGGCTCTGGGGGGGTCCCTGGGGGCTTTGGGGGGGTCCCTGGGGGCTTTAGGGGGGACACCAGGACTTTGGGAGGGTCCCTGGGGGCTTTAGGGGGAATCCCTGGGGGCTTTGGGGGGGTCTCTGGGGGCTTTAGGGGGAATCCCTGGGGCCTTGGGGGGGGTCCCTGGGGCTTGGAGGGGTCGCTGGGGCTTTAGGGGGGACACCAGGACTTTGGGAAGAGTCCCTGGGGACTTTGGGGGGGTCCCTGGGGGCTTTAGGGAGAATCCCTGGGGGCTTTGGGGGGGGTCTCTGGGGCTTTGGGGGGGTCTCTGGGGGCTTTAGGGGGAATCCCTGGGGGCTTTGGGCAGGGTCCCTGGGGCTTTAGGGGGGACACCAGAACTTCGGGAAGAGTCCCTGGGGACTTTGGGAGGGTCTCTGGGGGCTTTAGGGGGAATCCCTGAGGCCTTGGGGGGGTCCCTGGGGCTTTGAGGGGGTCCCTGGGGCGTTAGGGGGGGACACCAGGACTTTGGGAAGAGTCCCTGGGGACTTTGGGGGGGTCCCTGGGGGCTTTAGGGGGAATCCCTGGGGCCTTGTGGGGGTCCCTGGGGCTTTGGGGGGGTCCCTGGGGCTTTGAGGGGGACACCAGGACTTTGGGAAGAGTTCCTGGGGACTTTGGGGGGTCTCTGGGGGCTTTAGGGGGAATTCTGGGCTCTGGTGGGGCTCTGGTTGGGGGTCCCTGGGGCTTTTTGGGGCTGGGGGGTCCCTGGGGCCTTTAGAGGGAATTCCTGGGGCTCTGGGGGGGTCGCTGGGGCTTTAGGGGGGACACCAGGACTTTGGGAAGAGTCCCTGGGGACTTTGGGGGGGTCCCTGGGGGCTTCAGGGGGAATCCCTGGGGGCTCTGGGGGGGACACCAGGACTTTGGGAAGAGTCCCTGGGGACTTTGGGAGGGTCCCTGGGGGCTTTGGGGTTGTCCCTGGGGCTTTGGGGGTTCCCTGGAGCTTTTGGGGGACCCAGGGGTTTGGGAGTCCCCGGTCCTTGTGTCCCTCAACGGGGGGCGTGAGGGCACCCGGACCCCTGGGTCCCTTCTGGGGGTGCCCGGACCCCTGGGTTCCCCCCCCCCCGCCGTCTCTGACCCCACCCCCACCCCCCCCCCCCAGGGGACCAGCACGGGAACGTGGTGCACCTCTACGAGCGGGATTGCTCCATCCAGCGCCGGCACCAGAAGGTGGTGGAGATCGCCCCGGCCGCCCGCCTGCACCCCGAGCTCCGCGCCCGCCTGGCCAGCGACGCCGTCCGCCTCGCCCAGCAGGTACCGGCACCCGGGGCTCCCGGGATCCGGGGGCGGGTGGAGCCGGGAGTTCCGAGGGGGACCCAGGAATTCGGGGAAGGGACGTGCATCCATCCCTTGGGGGACCCAGGAGTCCAGGGGGACACCCAGGAGCTGAGCGGGGGGGACCCTGGTGTTCGGGGAAGGGACGAGCATCCGTCTCTCAGGGGACCCAGAAATTTGGGGACACCCAGGAGTCTCAGGGGGGGGACCCAGGAGTCCAAGGAAGGGATGCACATCCATCCCTTGGGGGACCCAGGAGTCTCCGGGGGGGGACCCTGGAGTTCAGGGAAGGGACACACATCCATCTTTTGGGGGGTCACAGAAGTTTGGGGACACCCAGGAGTCTGGGGGGGGAGGGGCAGGAGTCCAGGAAAGGGATGCGCATCCTTCTCTTGGGGGGTGCAGAAGTTTGGGGATGCCCAGGAGTTTGTGGGGGGGGGACCCAGGAGTTTGTGGGAGGGACCCAGGAGTTTGTGGGGGACACCCAGGAATTGCGGGGGGGACGCAGGAGTTGGGAGAAGGGACCCAGGAGTCTGGGGGGGGACCCCAGGAATCCGGGGAAGGGACGTGCATCCATCCCCTGGGGGGACCCAGGAGTCCAGGGGGACACCCAGGAGCTGAGCGGGGGGGACCCTGGAGTTCGGGGAAGGGACGAGCATCCGTCTCTCAGGGGACCCAGAAGTTTGGGGACACCCAGGAGTCTGGGGGGGGGGACCCAGGAGTTTGGGGTGGGGGCAGGAGTCCAGGAAAGGGATGCGCGTCCTTCTCTTGGGGGGTGCAGAAGTTTGGGGACGCCCAGGAATTTGTGGGGGGGGACCCAGGAGTTTGTGGGAGGGGCCCAGGAGTTTGTGGGGGACACCCAGGAATTGCGGGGGGGACGGAGGAGTTGGGAGAAGGGACCCAGGAGTCTCCGGGGGGGGACCCTGGAGTTCAGGGAAGGGACACACATCCATCTTTTGGGGGGTCACAGAAGTTTGGGGACACCCAGGAGTCGGGAGGTGGGGGCAGGAGTCCAGGAAAGGGATGCGCGTCCTTCTCTTGGGGGGTGCAGAAGTTTGGGGACGCCCAGGAGTTTGGGGGGGGGGGGGACCCAGGAGTTTGTGGGGGACACCCAGGAATTGCCGGGGGAACTCAGGAGTTGGGAGAAGGGACCCAGGAGTTTGTGGGGGACACCCAGGAATTGCGGGGGGGACGCAGGAGTTGGGAGAAGGGACCCAGGAGTCGGGGGGGGGGGGACGACACCCAGGGCTCTGGGGAAGGGACGTGCATCCATCCCCTGGGGGGGCCCCGGCGCTGCGGCGGGGGGGACACCCATGCGTTTGGGGAATCCGGGTGTCTGGGGGACCCGGAAATCCCGGTGTGGCGGGGGCGGGGGGGGGGGGGGACGACGACACACCCCCCTGTGTCCGGGGGACGCGGGGTCACCCGGTGCTGATGCCGGGGGGGCGGGGGGGGGGTGTGTGTGTGACGCAGGTGGGCTACGAGAACGCGGGGACGGTGGAATTCCTGGTGGACCAGAGCGGGGATTACTACTTCATCGAGGTCAACTCCCGGCTGCAGGTGGAGCACACGGTCACCGAGGAGATCACCGAGTGAGCGCTGGGACCCCCGGGGGGGGGGGGGGCGGGGAGGGGAGGGGGTACCCCCCTGCCTGCGTGTCCCCCCCCCGCTCCGGGTGCCTGGGTCCCCGGGAGGGACGGGGAGGGGGGCGCCCGGATGCCTGGCTCCGTAGGAGGATGAAGGGGGGCTCGGATGCCTGGGAAGATGAGGGGTGGAGGGAGGGGGGGTGGGCTGGATGTCCGGGGCCCCCCCGGATGCCTGGGTGCCCCCCCAGATGCCTGGGTGCCCCCCAGGACACCTAGGTCCCCCCCACATACCTGGGGTTGAGGGGCTGCAAGATGGTTCTGGATCCTTGCACGGATGCGGGATGCTCCGGTCCCCCTGGGGGCCCCCCTGACCACTGGGACCCCCCTGGATGCCCGGGTGCCACCCCCCAGACACCTGGCTCCCCCCCAGACACCTGGGCCCCCCCCCCAAACTTCTGGGTCCCCTCCCGAAATAACTGGGTCCCTGGGGTTGGGAGGCTGCAGGGTGGTTCTGGGTCCCTGGAGGGATGCGGGATGCTCTGGTCCCCCTGGACCCCTGTGTCCCCCTCCCCGACCCCGGCCACCCATGCCCCCCCCCCGGTGACACCCCCCCCCCCTCCCCCCGTGCAGCGTGGACCTGGTCCACGCGCAGCTGCAGGTGGCGGCGGGGCGGTCGCTGCCGGAGCTGGGGCTGCGCCAGGAGAACATCCGTGTGAACGGCTGCGCCATCCAGTGCCGCGTCACCACCGAGGACCCCGCGCGCGGCTTCCAGCCCGACACCGGCCGCATCGAGGTGCCCCCCCCTTGGGACCACCCCCCCCCCCCCCCGGCCTTGGCACCTCCCCAGGACCTGCCCTTGGAAACCCCCCTTGGGACCCCTCCTTGGGACCCCCCATGGGACCACCTTGGGACCCACCCCTTGGGACCCCCCAGGGACCCTCCGTGGGTCCCACCCCATGGGACCCCTCCTTGGGGCCCCCCATGGGACCACCCCTATGGGACCCACTCTTGGAACCCTCCATGGGACCCACCCCATGGGACCACCTTGGGACCCCCCACCTTGGGACCCCCCATGGGTCCCACCCCATGGGACCCCTCCTTGGGACCCCTCCTTGGGGCCCCCCATGGGACCACCCCTATGGGACCCACCCTTGGAACCCTCCATGGGACCCACCCCATGGGACCACCTTGGGACCCCCCCCATCTTGGGAACCCCCATGGGACCACCCCTATGGGACCCCCCACCTTGGGACCCCCCATGGGTCCCACCCCATGGGGCCCCCCATGGCACCCCCCCCTTGGGAACCTCCATAGGACCACCCCTATGGGACCCCCCCCCTCCTTGGAATTCTCCCTTGGAACCTTCCCTTGGGACCCCCCATGGGACCAACCCCAGGGGTCCCACCCCATGGAACCACCTGTATGGACCCTACAGGGCCCGTGGGCCCCTATAGAGCTCTCTGCAGGGTTCCGGGGTGCCTATATGAGGCTCTATAGGGGCTCTGTGGGGTGGGGGGGTGTCCGTAAGAGTCTCTATGGGGGTCTGAGGACCCTATAGTGCCCATGGGTGCCTATAGGTCTGTCTATAGGGTGCAGGGGTGCCTATATGAGGCTCTATCGGGGCTCTGTGGCACCCTATAGGGTCCATAGGTGCCTGCGGGAAGCTCTGTAGGGGCTCTGTGGGGTAGGTGTGTGCCCAGAGGAGACGCTGTGGGTGGGGTGGGTGCCCCTAAGGGGCTTTGTAGGGGCTTCAAGGACCCTATAGGGCCCGGGGGTACCTATAGAACTCTCTATAGGGTTTTGGGGTGCCTATATGAGGCTCTATAGGGGCTCTGTGGGGGTGTGGGTGCCTATTACTGGGGCTCTGGGAGGGGGGTGGGTGCCCATGGGAGGCTCTATAGGGGCTCCAAGGACCCTATAGTGCCCCGGGGGCGCCTATAGAGCCGTCTATAGGGTGCGGGGGTGCCGGCAGGTGTTCCGCAGCGGCGAGGGGATGGGGATCCGGCTGGACGGGGCCTCGGCGTTCCAGGGGGCCCTGATCTCCCCCCACTACGACTCGCTGCTGGTGAAGGTGGTGGCCCACGGCCCCGACCAGCCGGCGGCCGCCGCCAAGATGAGCCGGGCCCTGGCCGAGTTCCGCATCCGGGGGGTCAAGGTGGGGCTGGGGGCAGGGGGGGGGGAGCCCCTCGTGCGACGCACGAGGGGGTGGGGATGCACAGGGGGCTTGGGGGGGGGCCCTGGTGCGATGCACGAGGGGGTGGGGATGCTCAAGGGAGTGGGCAATGCGCTGGGGGGGGTGTTGGGGGGGCCCTCGTGCGATGCACAAGGGTGTTGGGGGGGCTCTTGTGTGATGCACGAGGGGGTGGGGATGCACAGGACAGTTTGGGGGGGCTCTTGTGCGATGCACGAGGGGGTGGGGATGCTCAAGGGACTGGGCAATGCGCTGGTGGGGGTGTTGGGGGGGCCCTCGTGCGATGCACAAGGGTGTTGGGGGGGCTCTTGTGCGATGCACGAGGGGCAGGATGCACCAGGAGGTTTGGGGGGGCTCTTGTGCGATGCACGAGGGGTTGGGGATGCTCAAGGGATTGGGCAGTGCCCTGGGAGGGGGCGTTGGGGGGGCTCTTGTGCGATGCACGAGGGGCAGGATGCACCGGGAGGGGGGTCTCGTATGATGCACAAGGGTGGGGGGCTGCACCAGGGGGGGTTTGAGGGGAGCTCTTGTGAAACGCTGAAGGTCCCTCGTGCAACACACGTCTTGGGTGGGGGGGGCCTCTAAGGGGTCTTTGATGGGGCTGGGGGGGCTCTAAGGGGTGACCGTGGCAGGCGCTGGTGCATC
>WNMW01000101.1:0-105786 GCA_009819605.1 Sterna hirundo | reverse complement strand
AGGACACGCCTCACCCCAAGGTACCCCCCCCACCCAGGGTGCCCCCCCTCCCCGCCCCCCCACCCCAGGCCCTACGGTTGGTCGTGGCGCTCAGCAGCTTGGCGGCCGGCATGAAGAAGGAGTAGAGCAGAGACGCCCTGCGACAGCATCGTGATCTCCAGCCGGTGCTCCTTCTGGGGGGGGGACGAGGTGGGGGGAGGAGGGGGGCAAGGGACGTCATGTGGGGCCCAGGGCACCTAAGGGTGCCCCACGGCACCCCACAGCGCCCCACAACCCTGGGACGCCAGCCATCGGGTGGCCCGCATCTCCCCACCCTTCCCCTTGAGATGTCCCCTCTATGTTGGTGGCCTCTGAAGGGACGCGGGGACATCATGGGGTGGGACACGGGGACATTGGGTGGGCCCAGAACACCCAAGGGTGCCCACGGCGCCCACGGCGCCCCACAACCCTGGGGGCGCCAACGACCGTGGTGGCCACATCTCCCACCCTTCCCCTGGGGTGCCCCCCTTGTGAGCTGGGGTCCTTTTGGGGGACATGGCGAGGACACGGGGACCTTGGGTGGGGCCCAAGTGCCCCCCAAGTGCCCCCACACCCCCCCTCCCAGTTCTCCCCCAGTGCTCCCAGTACCTTGAAGTAGGCGAGGAACTGGCGCAGCGTCATCTCCTGCCCGTCGGGCTGCAGGCCCTGCACCTCAAACCGGTCCCACAGCGTCCACTCCACCTCGTAGTACTGGGGGGGCAGACCCACGGCGGGCGGGGGTCAGACCCACAGTGGGTTGGGGGTGCAGACCATGGGGACGTGGCTGGGCGCTAAGATGGTGGGGGGGCAATTGGGGCTCTAGGGGGGGTCACCAGGACCATGGGGTGACTTGGAGCACCTACAGGGTCCCCCACGGCGCTATGGGGCTGGGTTCTATGGGGCAGTGAGCCGTGGGGCAGCGCCTCGAACCCACCGAGACCCCAAAACACCTCCAGAAGCCAACCCCAACCCCTCTAGGACACCACCCAGCAGACACAAGTCTACAACTTCCCCGTAGAACATCTATAGGGTGCGCGATGATGCTATGGGGCTGGGTTCTATGGGGCAGCGAGCCGTGGGCAGCACCCGACCCCACCGAGACCCCAAAACACCTCCAGAAGCCAACGCCAACCCAACTCCAACCCTCTAGGACACCACCCAGTAGACACCAGGTCTAAAACTTCCCTGTAGAACATCTATAGGGTGTGTTGTGGCGCTATGGGGCTGGATTCTATGGGGCAGCGAGCCATGGGGCAGCACCCCGACCCCACCGAGACCCAAACACCTCCAGAAACCAACCCCAACCCAACTCCAACCCCTCTAGGACACCACCCAGTAGACACCAGCTCTACAAACTTCCCTGTAGAACATCTATAGGGTGCGTGATGATGCTATGGGCTGGGTTCTATGGGGCAGCGAGCGTGGGGCAGCGCCTCGAACCCACCGAGACCCCAAAACACCTCCAGAAAAAAACCCAACCCCAATCCTCTAGGACACCCCCAGTAGACACCAGCTCTACAACTTCCCTGTAGAACATCTATAGGGTGTGTTGTGGCGCTATGGGGCTGGATTCTATGGGGCAGCGAGCCGTGGTGGCAGCGCCTCGAACCACCGAGACCCCAAAACACCTCCAGAAACCAACCCCAACCCAACTCCAACCCCTCTAGGACACCACCCAGCAGACACCAGGTCCGTGGGGCACCTATAGGGTCTACCACCGCGCTATGGGGCTGGGTTCTATGGGGCAGCGAGCCGTGGGGCAGCGCCCCGACCCCACCGAGACCCCAAAACACCTCCATAAACCAACCCCAACCCCAACCCCTCTAAGACGCCCCTTCCCCGCCGGCAGACGCCAGCTCTCCGCTCTCCCCGTCGGCCGTATCTCTAGGGCGGCCAGCGACGCTATGGGCAGGGCCCCCCCCCACCTTGTTGCGCGGGCCGCAGGCGAGGGGTTCGGAGAAGCCGCGAAGGGCAGGGCCAGGTTGAGGAAGGCGTTCTTTGTAGGAGGCGAGGCGGCGGTGGCCCTGCACCAGATTGTAGAGCTCCAGGCAGGCCAGCCCCACGACTGCCCCCGTGGTGGTGGCGATGGCCGGGATGATCTTCCCCGCGATCAGTTTGCTCTGCCCCACAGCCAAGGACCTATAGGGAGCCGGCCTGGGGCGGGGGGGGGCGGGTGGGGGACATACGCAGCCCCACACCCCACCCCCACAACCTGGCCGACCCCCCAGCGAGGGGCTGCCGGGCCCTATAGAGCTCCCAGCAGCCCTAAGAGACACCCCGGCACCCATAGGAACCCCCCAGCACCCATGGGACCACCCCCACAGCACCCATAAGACACCCCCCCATGGGACCCCCCCAGCACCCATGGGACCCCCCACAGCACCCATAGGAACCCCCAGCACCCGTAAGACGCCCCCCCCCCATAGGACCCCCCCCAGCACCCATAGGACCCCCCCAGCACCCATAAGACCCTCCCATAGCACCTAACGACCCCCAGAGCACCCACAGGACCTCTGACACCCATAGGACCCCCCCCACAGCATCCATGGGACCCCCCCAGAGCACCCATGGGAACCCCCCACCCATATGACTCCCTCCCCACACCCATAGAAAGCACATAGCACCCATAGGACCCCCCCACAGCATCTATAAGACCCCCCAGCACCCATAAGACCCCCCCCCATAGCACCCATAGGACCACCCCAGCACCCACGGGACCCCCCCCACCCATATGACTTCCCTCCCCACATCCACAGAACGCCCATAGCACTATAGGACCCTCCCCCCATAGCATCTACAGGACCCTCCAGCACCCATAGGACCCCCCCCAGCAACCCATGGGTGCCCCCCGGCACCCACAGGAACCCCCCATAGCACCCACGGGACCCCCCCTTAGCACCCACAACCCCCCTGAAGAACCCCAATAACACCCTATAGACCCCCCCCCCCTCCCCAGCACCCATAGGGCACCCTTAGGACCCCCCCCAGCACCCATGGGTGCGTGTCCCCCCCCCCCCCAGCGCCCACCTTGTGGCGGTCGGCTGGGGGGATGTCGTAGTTCTCCGCTCGCAGGTTGGAGGCGGCGACGATGAAATCCATGTGGAAGTTGGTGTCGTCGTCCTGGGTGTGGGGGGGGGGGGGGCACCCACGGGTGGGGAGGGGGGGGGTCACCGCTGGGTGGTGGTGGGGGCACCCGTTTTTTGGAGGGGGCACCCATTTTTGGGGGGGAAGAAGCACCCGCTTCGCTCGGTTCTTGGTGGCGGCGGCGGCTCCCCGGGAGCAGGCTGGGTTTGGGGGGGGGTTGGGGGGGCAGCACCCACGGATGGGGTGGGGGGGACACACACACGCACCCATGGGTGCCGGGGTGCGGGGGCAGCACCCACCTTTTCGAAGTCGATGGGGAACATGCGGAAGCCCGGCAGCTCCTCGGGGCTGGGCAGCGACGCCTTCAGCTCCTCCAGGCGCCCGTCGTCTGCGGGTGGGGGGGGGCACCCATGGGACCCCCCCCGGCACCCACGGGTGCCCCCCACCCACACCTCCATCCAACAACCACCCATGGGTGCTCCTACCACGTTCCTCCAGACCACCCAAGCGCCTCCACAGCACCCACGGGAGCCCTCCGACCCCCATGGGTGCCCCAACCAGCCCCACCACCCCTCCTAGGTGCCCCCCCAGCACCCATGGGTGCCCCCTCCCCATACCGAGGGCGGCGGCAGCGCTCTGCAGCTCCTGGTCGGAGACGTGGATGCGGACGCCGGCCTTGGGGGCGAAGGGGGGGACATGCACGTGGCGCAGGAGCTCGGCCACCGCCCCCCGGTCCCGCGAGCCCTCGATGCCGTAGCTCTGGGCGAAGAGGTTGGCGGCCGCCATGACGTAGTCCAGGTGGAGGGGCTGGAGAGAGGCACCCATGGGTGTCAGGGGGGAGGGATGGCGGCCAAGGGGGACAGAGACTTCCCAAGGGGGATGGAGGGATGTTCAAAGGGTGAAGGGCATCGCCCAAGGGTCAGGGGATGGCACCCACGGGTGATGGACACCACCCAAGGGTGATGGATGGCACCCAAGGGTGGTGGACACCACCACCAAGGGATGGGATGGCACCCAAGGGTGATGGGATGGCACCCAAGGGTGGTGGACACCACCCAAGGGTCATGGGATGGCACCCAAGGGTGGTGGCCACCACCCAAAGGTCATGGGATGGCACCCAAGGGTGATGGCCACCACCACCAAGGGATGGGATGGCACCCAAGCGCCATGGGATGGCACCCAAGGGAGATGGGATGGCACCCAAGGGTGGTGGACACCACCACCAAGGGATGGGATGGCACCCAAGGGTAATGGTGGCACCTGGGGTGATGGATGGAACCCAAGGGTGATGTTGGCACCCAAGGGTGATGTATGGAACCCATGGGAGATGGTGGCACCCAGGGGCAATGGATGGAACCCAAGGGAGATGCCACCACCCAACGATGACCGATGGCACCCAAGGGCGATGGTGGCGCCAGAGGTGATGAATGGAACCCAAGGGAGATGCCACCACCCAACGATGACCAATGGCACCCAAGGGCGATGGTGGCACCCAGGGGCGATGGTGGCACCCAGGGGCGATGGTGGCACCCAGGGGCGATGCCGGTGCCCCCCCGGAGGTCCCCACGGCCACTCACGTTGTCAGGGTCGAAGGTCAGGGGGTGGGGGCAGCGCTTGGGCCCCGACCAGAAGAGGGTCCCCGAGTTCGTCTTCTGCGGGAAGGCGTTAATGAGGCGATTAGAGGCAGCCGTTAATTGGGGGGGGGGGGCAATTAAGGGTTAATTGGGGGGGAATTAGGGGGGTAATTAGGGGTTAAGGCGGTAACTAGGGGGGTAACTAGGGGGGTAATTAAGGTTAAGGGGGTAATTAGAGGTTACAGGACTAATTAGGAGGTCATTAGGGTCACGGAGAACTCAGTGAAGGAATTATTCCCCCCTCCCCCACCCTGGGGGCCCGATCCACCCCCAGGGACCCCCACGCACCCTAGGGGGCCCGATCCACCCCCAGGGACCCCCACGCACCCTAGGGGGCCCGATCCATCCCCAGGGACCCCCACGCACCCTAGGGGGCCCGATCCACCCCCAGGGACCCCACGCACCCTAGGGGGCCCGATCCATCCCCAGGGACCCCCACGCACCCTAGGGGGCCCGATCCACCCCCATGGATCCCATGGGACCCCCACGCACCCTAGGGGGCCCGATCCACCCCCAGGGACCCCCACGCACCCTAGGGGGCCCGATCCACCCCCATGGATCCCATGGGACCCCCACACACCCTAGGGGGCCCGATCCATCCCCAGGGACCCCCACGCACCCTAGGGGGCCCGATCCATCCCCAGGGACCCCCACGCACCCTAGGGGGCCCGATCCACCCCCAGGGGTCCTAGGGGACCCCATGCAGCCCCAAGGACCCTGATACCCCCCCCCCCCCCGGGGGGGCCCCGATCCCCTCCTGCGCGACTCCCACGCAACCCCGACCCTTTTGCTAATGGGCCCCATCCACCCCCGCGGCTCCCATGGCACCCCGTTGGGGGGCCTGATCCCCTGCGCCCCGCTTCAGGGACCCTATAGCCCCCCCCCCAAGTACCTGCCCCGGGGGGAAGTTGTGGAGCAGCTGGCGGATGTTGTTGCTGTACTGGCGGTGCCAGTGGCGACAGGCCCAGGCCACGCAGTCGGGCCAAGCCCGGGGCCGTTCGCTCACCAGGCTGCGCTGCACGGCCTCCAGCACCTCCAGCGGCTGCGTCCCCGCCAGCCGCAGCGTGCGCTCCAGGAATCTGGGGTCCCTGGGTTGGGGGGGGGAGAGAAAAAGGGGGTGACGGGAGGGGCACGGCCGCCAGCGCCCCAGTTCTGCCAGAAACTGGGGGGAAATGGGGTCACGGGGGGGTTTCATGGCCTCCAGCAGCTCCGTCTCCACCAGAAACCGGGGGGAAAAGGGGGAATTTGTGGCCTAAAAGGGGGATTTGTGGCCTAAAAGAGGGGGTTGGGGGGGGGCACGGCCGCCAGCACCCCCAGTTCTGCCAGAAACTGGGGGAAAAAGGGGGCCACAGGAGGGTTTCATGGCCTCCAGCAGCTCCGTCTCCACCAGAAACCGGGGGGAAAAGGGGGTGTTTGTGGCCTAAAAGGGGGGGTTATGGCCTAAAAGGGGGGGTCGGGGCAGGGCACGGCCGCCCAGGGTCCCTGGGGGGGGGGTGGGGGAGAGAAAAAGGGGGTGACGGGAGGGGCATGGACACCAGCACCCCAGTTCTGCCAGAAACTGGGGGAAAAAGGGGGTCCCAGGGGGGTTTCATGGCCTCCAGCAGCTCCGTCTCCACCAGAAACCGGGGGAAAAGGGGGTGTTGTGGCCTAAAAGGGGGGTTAGGGCCTAAAAGAGGGGGTTGGGGGGGCACGGCCGCCAGCACCCCCAGTTCCGCCAGAAACTGGGGGGAAATGGGGAGAAAAAGGGGGTCACGGGGGGGTTTCGTGGCCTCCAGCAGCTCCGTCTCCACCAGAAACCGGGGGGAAAAGGGGGTGTTTGTGGCCTAAAAGGGGGGGTTATGGCCTAAAAGGGGGGGTCGGGGCAGGGCACGGCTGCCCAGGGTCCCTGGGGGGGGGGGCGGGGGAGAGAAAAAGGGGGTGACGGGAGGGGCACGGACACCAGCACCCCCAGTTCTGCCAGAAACTGGGGGGAAAAAGGGGGTCACGGGGGGTTTCGTGGCCTCCAGCAGCTCCGTCTCCACCAGAAACCGGGGGGAAAAGGGGGTGTTTGTGGCCTAAAAGGGGGGGTTATGGCCTAAATGGGGGGGTTGGGTGGGGCACAGCCGCCAGCACCCCCAGTTCTGCCAGAAACTGGGGGAAATGGGGGGAAAAAGGGGGTCACGGGGGGGTTTCATGGCCTCCAGCAGCTCCGTCTCCACCAGAAACCAGGGGGAAAAGGGGGATTTGTGGCCTAAAAGGGGGGGTTGGGGGGGGCACGGCCGCCAGCACCCCCAGTTCCGCCAGAAACTGGGGGGAAACGGGGGGAGAAAGGGGAGGGTCTGGGGGGGTCAATGGTCTCCAGGACACCCATCACCATCATAAACTGGAGGGAAA
Source organism: Sterna hirundo (assembly GCA_009819605.1). Lineage (NCBI taxonomy): Eukaryota > Metazoa > Chordata > Aves > Charadriiformes > Laridae > Sterna > Sterna hirundo. The sequence goes on along the minus strand of WNMW01000101.1, from coordinate 98,677 downwards.
TGGGGGGGGGAAATGGGGCAAGGGGGGCATAAGGTGGGGGGGGGATGTGGGGCAGGTGCCACGGGGTGGTTCTATGGGGCCCATATGGGGGGGTTCTATGGGTGCTGGGGGGGGGGGATGCCATGGGGGGGGGTCACCCATGGGTGCTGGGGGGGGGTTACCCACGTCAGGTACTGGTTGACGTTCTCCGCCGGCTGCTTGAAGAGACCCTCGAACTCGTCACGCGCCCACTGCGGGGAAGGGGGGGCGGGGGGGTCAGCGGGGGCACCCCGCTCCGGGGCACCCTATAGAAGGGTCCAAGGCGACCCGGGGCACCCTATAGAAAGGCTCACATGTTTGGGACACCCTATAGAAGGCACCCAGCCACCTAAAACGCCCCATAGAAAGCCCTTAGACGCCCCGAACACCCTACAGAAGGCACCCAGGCACCCTACAGAAGGGGCCCAAGCACCCAGGGTCCCCTATAGAAGGCACCCAGGCGTCTGGGGCACCCTATAGAAGGGTGCCAGGTGCCTGGGGCACCCTATAGAAGGCACCCAGCCACCTAAAACGCCCCATAGAAAGCCCTTAGACGCCCCGAACACCCTACAGAAGGCACCCAGGCACCCTACAGAAGGGGCCCAAGCACCCAGGGTCCCCTATAGAAGGCACCCAGGCGTCTGGGGCACCCTATAGAAGGCACCCAGCCCCCTAAAACCCCCCCATACAAAGCCCTCAGACATCTCAGACACCCTACAGAAGGGCCCCAGGGACCCTAGAGAAGGCACCCAGGCGTCTGTGGCACCCTATAGAAGGGTGCCAGCCGCCTGGGGCACCCTATAGAAAGCATCCAGGCATCCATGGCACCCTATAGAAGGGTGCCAGCCACCTGGGGCACCCTATAGAAAGCATCCAGGCATCCATAGCACCCTACAGAAGGGGCCCCGCCCCCTAAAACCCCCCTAGAAAGCCCTTAGACGTCCCGAACACCCTACAGAAGGCACCCAAGCACCCTACAGAAGGGGCCCAAGCACCCAGGGTCCCCTATAGAAGGCACCCAGGCGTCTGGGGCACCCTATAGAAGGGTGCCAGGTGCCTGGGGCACCCTATAGAAGGCACCCAGCCACCTAAAACGCCCCATAGAAAGCCCTTAGACGCCCCAAACACCCTACAGAAGGCACCCAGGCACCCTACAGAAGGGGCCCAAGCACCCAGGGTCCCCTATAGAAGGCACCCAGGCGTCTGGGGCACCCTATAGAAGGCACCCAGCCCCCTAAAACCCCCCCATACAAAGCCCTCAGACATCTCAGACACCCTACAGAAGAACCCCAGGGACCCTAGAGAAGGCACCCAGGCGTCTGTGGCACCCTATAGAAGGGTGCCAGCCGCCTGGGGCACCCTATAGAAAGCATCCAGGCATCCATGGCACCCTATAGAAGGGGCCCAGCCGCCTGGGGCACCCTATAGAAAGCATCCAGGCATCCATAGCACCCTACAGAAGGGGCCCAGCCCCCTAAACCCCCCCCCCTAGAAAGCCCTTAGACGCCCCGAACACCCTACAGATGGTGCCCAGGCACCCGGTGCAGCCCCTAGAAGGGACCTGGGTGTCCCCGGCCCCCTATAGAAGGCCCCCGTAGCGCCCCATAAGGTACCTGGAGGGTGTGCTCGATGGCGTTGGGGAAGTTCTTGAGGGTGCAGATGGGGATGGCCTTCTCGGGGGGGTCCTGGCTGGAGCTGTAGGACTCGCTGAGGAAGGGGATGACCACCTGCACGTTGCCCTTCGTCCCCAGCGTCCCCGACTCTAGCAACGGCTTCCGGTAGTAAACGCAACGCCGGTCCATATAGAGGCCTATAGGGGAAGGCAAACCCCACAGCTATAGGGGTGCCCCAGCCCTTGGGGGTGCGGCGGGGGTGGGGGGGGGGATTTCCAGGGGGGCTTTGGGGCACCCGGAGGTCCCTAAAGAGGTCTAGGGGGGCCCTAGAGTACCCTGAGGGTCCCTATAGCCTTCCTGAGGTGCCTACAGCACCTCTGAGAGCACCTATAGCCTGCCTGAGGGCCCTAGAGCACCCCCAGGGGGCACCTATAGCACCCCTGGGGGCACCTATAGCCTGCCTGAGGTGCCTGTAGCACCTCCAGGGGTCCCTACAGCACCCCTGAGGGTTCTTATAGCACCCTTAACGTCATGTATAGCCTTCCGGAGGCGCCTATAGCACCCCTGAGGGTACCTATAGCACCCCAGGGGGCACCTATAGACTTCCTGAGGTGCCTGCAGCACCCCAGGGGGACCCTATAGCATTCCCACGGGTACCTATAGCACCCCTGAGAGCACCTATAGGCTGCCTGAGGGCCCTAGAGCACTCCCAGGGGGCACCTATAGCACCCCTGGGGGCACCTATAGTACCCCTGGGGGCACCTATAGCACCCCTGAGAGCACCTATAGGCTGCCTGAGGGCCCTAGAGCACTCCCAGGGGGCACCTATAGCACCCCTGGGGGCACCTATAGCACCCTTAAAGGCACCTATAGCCCCCCCCAACCCCCCTGTAGCACCCAAACGATGCCCTGGAGCACGCCAAAAACTCCCCGGAGCACCCCGAGGACTCCCCCCTCCCCCCCCCCCAACTCCTGGCACCCCGTGGACCCCCCCCTCCCCCCCCAGCACCCATGGGTGCTCACGGGCGTCGACGTTGTCCAGGGCGTTGGCGACGCCGTCCAGGGCCTCAAAGAAATCGTCGTCGTAGACGCGCTCGGTGTCGGGGCCCACGCGGTCGGGGCGGCTGCTCACCCGCAGCGCCGGGTTCATCTCCTGCACCGCCGCCGCCGCCCGCTCCGACTTCAGTTTCTGGGGGGGAGGAGCGGGACACACCCATTAAGGCCCCGCCCCCTCTGGACACCCCCCCCCTTAAGCCCCGCCCCCTTCCAATCCAGCGAAAGATCAAGACAACTTGACCGTTGACGTTGGCCAACTCAACGGCGGCATCTTCACAGTGGTTCCCCTCCACAGACTCTGCCCTCTTGACTCCGTCCACTCGCCCTCTACACCCATAGGCTCCTCCCCCTTAAGCCCCACCCCATTTGGACATGCCCCCTCAAGCCCCACCCCCTTCCCCCCTCTTCCAATCCAAGGAAAGCTCACGGAACCTTGAGCGTTGACATTGGCCAACTCCATGGTGGCATCTTAATGACGGCTCCCCCCAGACTCTGCCCCCTGGACTCCGCCCACTCGTCCTCTAAATCCATAGGCTCCTCCCATTTAAGCCCCATCTGGACACGCCCCCTTAAGCCCCACCCCACCCCTTTCCAATCCAGCAACAGATCAAGACAACTTGACCGTTGATGTTGGTCAATTCAATGGCAGCATCTTCATAGTGGTTCCCCCCATAGACTCCGCCCCCTTGACCTCTACACCCATTGGCTCCTCCCACTTAAGCCCCACCCCCATCTGGACATGCCCCCTTAAGCCCCGCCCCGTTTCCCCTCTTCCAATTCAAGGAAAGCTCAAGGAACCTTGACCACTGACATTGGCCAACTCAATGGTGGCATCTTGATGGTGGTTCCCCTCCATAGACTCCGCCCTGGAGATGCTGCCCCTCAAGGCTCCGCCCACTCATTCCCCACCCCCGTTGGCTCCTCCCCCTCAAGCCCCACCCATTTAGGCATCTCCCACTCCCACGCCACCTGCTGGTTGATGGTGGTCAACTCAACGTTGACCACCTCCACGCTGGTTTTGTGCCTGGTAGGCCCTGCCTCCTGCGACCCCGCCCCTCGAGGCCCCTCCCACTCATCCCTCCCCCATTGGCTCCTCCCCCTCAAGCCCCACCCCCTCACCGTGACATCCCAGGGCCGGAAGAGGAACTGGCGGTTGAGGTTGGACTTCTCGATGGTGTCCATGTCGGTGACGGTGACGCAGCCCTCGGGGCCGCAGCCCAGTCCCACCATGGCGAAGTTCTTCAGCAGCTCGCAGCCGATGGCCCCCGCCCCCACCTGCACGCGGGGCACGTGCGGACACTTGAGGGACACGTGGGGACACGGCCCCAGGTGGCCCAGGAGGGTTGGGGACATGTGGATGGGAACGTGGTGGGGATGAGGGGACAGCGGGGGAAACTCAGGGACGTGTGAGGACACTTGGGGACACCTGGGGACACTTGGGGACGCAGCCTGAGGTGGCCCAGAAGGGTTGGGGACATGTGGATGGGAATGAGGTGGGGACAAGGGGACAGCTGGGGACACTCTGGGGACACTTGGGGACACGGCCCCAGGTGGCCCAGGAGGGTTGGGGACATGTGGATGGGAACGTGGTGGGGGTGAGGGGACAGCGGGGGAAACTCAGGGACGTGTGAGGACACTTGGGGACACTCTGGGGACACTTGGGGACATGGCCCCAGGTGGCCCAGGAGGGTTGGGGACATGTGGATGGGAATGAGGTGGGGACGAGGGCACAGCTGGGGACACTCCGGGATATGTGGGGACACTTGAGGACACTCTGGGGACCCGTGGGGACATGTGGGGACACAGGCCGAGGTGGCCCGGGGGGTTGGGGACACGTGGATGGGAACAAGGTGGGGACGAGGGGACAGCTGGGGACACTCCGGGACGTGTGGGGACACTTGGGGACACTCTGGGGACTCATAGGGACAGGGCCCGAGGTGGCCACCAAGGCTTGGGGACACTCAGGCGGGAGAGGAGAAGACCGGGCAGGACCCATGAGGACACGAGGGGACACTTCGGGTCATGTGGAGGACGGATGGAGGACACAAGGGGACAGTTGGGGACACTTGGGGACACTGACCACGAAGTACTTCTGGGCGCCCAGCTTGGCCTGGAGGTCAGCCCCGAAGACGGCGATCTGCCCGTCGTAGCGACTGTTGCGCTGGGGACAATGCAAAGTGTCACCCATGGGTGCCATCACCCCCCCACCCATGGGTGGCACCACCCCCCACCCTCCCAAGAAGGTGGCCAAGCCACGGGTGTCCTCAAGGAGGTGGCACCCATGGGTGCCCCAGAGTGGATGGCAACCACAAGATGACACCCCAACCACGGGGTTCCACGAGAAGATGGCCGACCTCTTGGTGCCCTCTCACCCATGGGTGCCCCACGGCCAACACCCACCCATGGGTGTCCCCCAAGGTGGCCGACCCATGGGTGTCCTCAAGAAGACACCCATCCATGGGTGGCACACCTAAAAGGGGTGTCCCCAAGGAGGGTGCCCACCCATGAGTGCCCCCAGGGAGATGCCCAACCCCATGGGTGTCCTCAAGAAGGTGCCCACCCATGGGTGCTCACCCCATGGAGATGCCCACCCATGGGTGGCCCCAAGGTGGTCAACCCATGGGTGACGTCAAGTTGGCCAACCCATGGGTGCCATCAAGAACACGCCCAACCCACAGCGGATCTCCTGATGTTCTCCAACCAATCCTCACTGGAAGGAGACCCCACCCATGGGTGCCCCTACCCCGACTGCCCCCACCCATGGGTGCCCCACCCCAAGGAGATGCCCACCCATGGGTGTCCCCAGGGTGGCCAACCCATGGGTGCCATCAAGAACATGCCCAACCCACAGGCGATCTCCCGATGTTCTCCAACCACCCCTGACGGGAAGGAGACCCCACCCACGGGTGCCCCCACCCCACCCGCCCCCACCCATGGGTGCTCACTGGGCGACACTGCTCCTCGGTGAGAACCGTCTCCTTGTTGTCCTCGGGGAGACACTCCAAGGCGTCGAAGTAGAGCCATTGGGTGATGGGCGTGAACTTCCCCGACACCGCCTGTGGCACCCACCTTGTTAGGGCAGCCAGGTGGCCCAGAGGGGACCCCGGGTGGCCCAGAGGGGACCCGGGGTGGCCCGGGGAGGGGGGACACAGGTGACCCCGTTACCTTCATGACCTCCTGGGCCGCCAGCCCCCCGATGAAGGCGTTGACGGGTGCCAGGTCGCCGGTGGCCTGGAAGGCCAGTTCCCGCAGCAGGTCCTCGTCCAGTTGGGCCCCCGGGGCCACCTCGCGGGTCAAGGCCACCACCTCGGCCGCGTCACCCTGGGGGGGGACGACACCCAAGGGTCGGGGACATCAGTGGGGACACCAGGGAGGGGAGAAAGGTGGGGCCACAAGGGGCCTGGTGGTGACAGCTGGTGGCCTCCATGTCCCCAACATCTGTGATGTCCCCAACGTCCCCAACTGGTGGTGGGGCTGTGGTGGGCCACCATGTTGGTGTAGGACCTGGTGGCCTCCATGTCCCCAGTGTCCCCAAAGGGTGGTGGGGCCATGGTGGGTGGCCACATTGGTGGAGGACCTGGTGGCCCCCATGTCCCCAAAACCCTTGATGTCCCCCAGGTCCCCAAAGGGTGGTCACACCATGGTGGGCCACCGTGTTGGTGTAGGACCTGGTGGCCTCCATGTCCCTCGTGTCCCCAACACCCTTGATGTCCCCAACGTCCCCAAAGGGTGGTCACACCATGGTGGGCCACCACGTTGGTGGAGGACCTGGTGGCCTCCATGTCCCCGATGTCCCTCATGTCCCCAATGTCCTTGATGTCCCCATTGTCCTCGATGTCCCCAACACCCTTGATGTCCCCAAACAGTGGTTGTGCCACGGTGGGCCACCACGTTGGTGCAGGACCTGGTGGCCTCCGTGTCCCCAAGGCCCTTGATGTCCCCAGTGTCCCCACCTGGTGGCGCGGCCGCGGCGGGCGGCCATGTTGGCGGATGAAGCGGTGCAGGGCCTGCCAGCCCCAGTGCATGATGGGAGGTCTCTCCGCCTTCCCGAAATCCGTCATCATCAGCTCCGGTTCCACCAGCGCCTCCCGCAGGCGTTTCTGGGGACGCAAGTGACCACCCAGTGCCTCCCAGTTCCTCCCAGTATACCCCAGCGACCCCCCAGTATCCATCCCAAACCCCTCCCAGTGCCCCCCACTATCTCCCAGTGCTTCCCAATGATCTCCCTCCACCCCCCAGGATCTTCCAGTATCTCCCAGTGTCCCCCAGTCCCACCATTACCCCACCAGTGCCCCCCCATCCCCTCCCACTGCCTCCCAATGGCCTCCCATCACCCCCCCAGTCCCACCCAGTACCCCCTCCCAGTGCCCCCCAGTCCATCCCAATCCACCCCGAGTCCATCCCAGTACCCATCAGTCCGCTCCCAATCCCTCCCAGTGCCCCCCCATCCCTTCCCAGTGCCCCCCAGTCCATCCCAATCCACCCCGTGTCCATCCCAGTACCCATCAGTCCGCTCCCAATCCCTCCCAGTGCCCCCCAGTCTGCCCCCAGTCCCTCCCAGTGCCCCCCAGTCCCTCCCAATCCGCCCCCAGCCCATCCTAGTGCCCCCCAGTCCCTCCCAGTCCCTCCCAATCCGCCCCCAGCCCATCCTAGCGCCCCCCAGTCCCCTCCCAGTGCCACTCACGAAGCGGATGTGCTTGGGCATCTTGACCTGGGTGACGATCCCCCCCCGCACGTAGTCCCCGAACCCGCTGGTGTCCCCGATGCTGAAGGTGTAGGGCCCTGGGGGTGGGACGGGGACCCTGTCACCGAGGGACCCCGGCATCCAGGGCACCCTATAGAGGGGACCCAGGCATCCGGGGCACCCTATAGGAGGCACCCAGACCCCTAAAACCCCCTACAGAAAGACCTGAAACGTCCCAAACACCCTCCAGAAAGGCCCCAAACACCCTATAGAAGGCACCCAAGGCCCCCTCCAGAAGGCACTCGGGTGTCCATGACACCCTATAGACGGCACCCAGGTGTCCACGGCCCCCTATAGAAGGCACCCAGGACCGACCGAGGACGCGGATCTCCACGGGGCCGCAGCTGTTGAGCTCCTCCATGCCTTCCACCTCGGTGAAGGTGACGAAATCCCCCGTCTCGAAGCCGTGCCGCGCTTCGTCCAGGCACGTCACCTCCCCCGGGCACCCCTGGGTTGGGGCGGGCGGGATGGGATACAAAAAACGGGGTGTCAAGGGGGGGGGGGGCGGTCTAGAGATCCAGGAGACCCCCCACCACCACCACCCAGAGGGGACAGGGGGGTGTCCCCTACCTTGGTGACCATGGAGACCATGGCGCTGAGCGGTTGCTCCCCGTTGGTGTCTGTCACCACCATGTCGTCCCCGAAATCGCAGAAAAGCTGCCTAAAATTTTGGGGGGGGGGGGGGGGGGGTTGTGTCAGAGGGCACCCAGGCATCCAGGGCACCCTATAGAGGGGACCCAGGAGTCCAGAGCACCCTATAGAGGGGACCCAGGTGTCAGGGCACCCTATAGAAGGGACCCAGGCATCCAGAGCACCCTATAGAGGGGACCCAGGCATCCGGAGCTCCCTGTAGAGGGGACCTAGGTGTGGGGGGCACCCTATAGAAGGGACCCAGGCATCCAGAGCACCCTATAGAGGGGACCCAGGTGTCAGGGCACCCTATAGAGGGGACCCAGGCATCCAGAGCACCCTATAGAGGGGACCCAGGTGTGGGGGGCACCCTATAGAAGGGACGCAGGCATCCAGAGCACCCTATAGAGGGGACCCAGGTGTGGGGAACACCCTATAGAAGGGACCCAGGCATCCAGAGCACCCTACAGAGGGGACCCAGGCGTGGGGGGCACCCTATAGAGGGGACCCAGGTGTGGGGGGCACCCTATAGAAGGGACCCAGGCATCCAGAGCACCCTATAGAGGGGACCCAGGCATGGGGGGCACCCTATGGAAGGGACCCAGGCATGGGGGGCACCCTATAGAGGGGACCCAGGCATCCGGAGCACCCTATAGAAGGGACCCATGCGCCCAGCGCACCCTATAGAAAAGACCCAGGCGTCTGTGGCACCCTATAGAAAGAACCCACGCACCTGGAGCACCCTATAGAAGACACCCAGGTGTCCGGAGCACCCTCTAGAGGGGACCCAGGTGTCCAGGAGACCACCCAAAACGGAACCAGATACCCCGGGGCACCCTATAGAAGGGACCCATGTGTGTGGGGGGCACCCTATAGAAGGCACCCGGTGTCCAGGGCACCCTATAGAAGGGAGCCAGGGGCGGGGCTCACCCGAAAAGCCCGCGGGTGTCGGCCACCACCAGCTTGATGCCGCGGCTGTGACAGAAGTCCCCGACCCAGAGCTGCTCCTCCAGCGACGAGTTGGTCAGAACCACCACCTGCGCGGGGACAGTCGGTCAGCCGTCTGGGGGGGGGGGGGTGTGTCGCCCCCGCCACCCCCGGGGCGGATGACAAGCGGCCGGACGTGGGGACAGAGGGACAGGAGGTCACGGGGGAGCGAATAACCCCCCCCCCACCCAGGGTGGGTTATGGGGGGGGTTTGAGGGGTCCGGGCGGCCACGGAGGGACAAGGAGCCACAGGGGAGGTACAGGCGGATGCACAACCGGGCAGACGGACACCCAAACAGGCCCCAGGGGCGGTTGTGGGGTGGTCACCGCCGTCCCGGTGGCACAACTGTCCCCGAGGAGGAGGACGGGGGGGCATTTGGGGGTCCGGCTGTCCCCAGGGGGTGACAGTTGGCCACGGCAGGTACAGTCAGCCACGCGGAGGACAGTCGGACGCCCGAATAAATGCCCTTAAGGCTGGTTTTGCGGCAGAAAACTGGGGCGCAGATGGGGTACGGGGACACGTGGGGGGTACGGGGAGATGTGGGGCGGTGGTGGGGGGGGGTACAGGCGGCGCGGGTTGTACCTGGAAGGGGGCCAGCAGGTCCTGGCTGAGGGGCTGGCGGGTGCTGGTGACGGCCACGTAGGCGTTGAGCTCGGCCAAGCGGGGCAGCGTGGCCTCCGCCCGGTTCTGCCCCACATCTTCCTCCCGCAGGTAGAACTTTGGGGGGGGGGGGGGGGGGGGGCGAAGGGGAAGATCAAGTTAATTAATTACGCTCCAGACTAATTAATTACCCCGCATGGGGTACAAGCCTCCTAACGAGCCCCGATAACGTCTCAAGGGAGGGATTAAATACCCCGGGACGGGCATTTAGCTCCCCTGGGCAACCCAATTCCCCCACAAAATAACCCTTCTTAAGAACTAATTATCTCCCAAATTAACTACTTACCCCCCCCGATTAATTAATTACCCTGGGGGGAGCACTTAACTCCCCTAAATACCCCCAACAACAACTCCAGGGATGGATCAATTATCCCAGGAGGACCATTTAGCTCCCCTGGGCAACCCAGTCACCCCACAAAATAACCCCTCACAGGAACTAATTACCCCTCAAATTAACTAATTATACCTCCACATTAATTAATTACCCTGGGGGGGGGCACAAGCCCCCTAACGAGCCCCAGTAATGTCTCATGGGAGGGATTAATTACCCTGGGAGGGGCATTTAGCTCCCCTGGGCAACCCAATCCCCCCACAAAAGCCCTTTTTCTACTGACTAATTACAGCCCTACTTAATTAATCACCCCCCAAATTAATTAATTACCCTGTGGGGGGCACTTAACTCCCCAAAAGACCCCCTGTAACGACTCCAGGGAGGGATTCATTACCCCGCAGGGCACTTAATTTACCCCAGACGTGCAAAAACCAGCCCCCTACGGTGCTAACCTGCCCCAGGAGGAGACGTTAATTAACCTGGAGGGGAGGGGGGTGTTAATTAAGCTCGAGGGTTAATTAACTCACCTGGGAGGCGAGGTCGGGCCAGGCGGCAGGCTGGGGGTCGTGTAGGGTGACGGATTTGACCCCCCCCAGCACCAGGTTTTTGGCTATTTCCACCCCCAGACCCCGCAGCCCCGACACCAGGACGTTGGACGTCTGCATCCGCTTCATCGCCTCGTGGCCCAGCACGTACCTGGGGGGGGGGCACAAAAAAAGAAAGAGGGGTGGGTCGTGGGTCCGGGGGGGGGTCTCCAAATCCTTACAGGCCCCCTGGGGTCTCCTGCGACCTGCCAGCCCCCCGCCCAGGGCCCCCCCAGGGCCGTGGAAAGGGCTGGAGGTGTCTGGGAGGGATCCAGGGATCTGGGGAGCCCCCCCCAAATCCTTGGGACACCCCCCCCCCAAGTTCATAGGGACCCCCCCAAGTCCATAAGAACCCCCAAAAGGCCCAAGAGGGCCCCCCCCCCCAGTCCATGGGGATCCCCCCAAATCTCTAGGGACTCCCCCCAACACCCCCAGGAGGGACCCAGGGGTCCAGGGAACCCCCCGCAACTCCATGGGGACCCCCCCAGTTCGTAGGGACTCCCCAAGCACCCACAGAGCCCCCCCAATCCACAGGGACCCCCCTCAAATCTATAAGGCCCCCCCCCCCACACCCTTGGGAGGGACCCAGGCACCCAGGGACCCCCTCCCAATCCATAGGGACACCACAAGCACCCATAGAGCCCCCCCAATCCATAGGGACCCCTCCAAGCACTCATACAGCCCCCCCCAATCCATAGGGACCCCCCCAACACCCCCAGGAGGGATCCAGGGAGCCCCCCCCCCCAATCCATAGGGACTCCCCCAAGCACCCATAGAGCCCCCCCAATCCATAGGGACCCCCCCCAACACCCCCAGGAAGGACCCAGGCATCTGGGACACCCCCCCCCTCAATCCATAGAGCCCCCCCCCCGACCCATAGGGCCCCCCCACTCACAGCTGGCGGGAGTAGAGCCCCTCATCGATCTCGGCCTCGCCCCCGTTCTTCGCCATGCCCTGGGAGGGGGGGGACACCCACGGTGACACGGTGACAACGGCGTCACCGGGGGGGGTGGGGGGCGGACACCCCACGGGGGGACATGGGGGTGGGGGGACAGCGGAGGGTGGGGGGGAGGCGACAGAGGGGTGACAGTGGGTGCCGTGTCACCCTGGGATGGGGACAGGGACACCTGAGGGGTGACGGAGGGGTGACATCGAGTGACAGCGGGTGACACCGTGTAGCACTGGGTGCTGTGTGACCCTGGGATGGGGACAAGGACACCTAAGGGACAATGAGAAGGTGACATCAAGCGACAGCGGATGACATCGGGTGTCATGTCACCCCGGGATGGGGACAAGGACACCTGAGGGGTGTCACATCGAGTGACAGCGGGTGGCACCGGGTGCTGTGTCACCCTGGGGTGGGGCAGATGGGGAGGTGACAAACAGGTGGCACCCAGCTGACAACAGGCTTGGCCAGGTGACACTGGGAGCGGGTGACAGTAGGTGACAATAGGGGACACTCCTGTTGGCGGGGGTGGCTCAGAACAGGGAGGACAAGGGTCACAGGGGACACATGTCACCCCCAGGTGACAGCCAGGTGGCACTGGGTGACAACCACGTGACACCAAGTGACAGCCACATTCCCAGGGGTGGCTCTGAGCGTCAGAGAGGTGACAACAAGACCAGAAAAGGTGACAGGGTCACCCAGAGGTGCCAGGGCCCCCCGGGTGGCAGCTGGGTGACACCAGGTGACAGTCACATTTGCAAGGGTGGCTCTGAGCGTCAGAGAGGTGACAACGAGACCAGAGAAGGTGACAGGGCCACATGGGGGGTGCTGGGGACACCTGGCTGGCAGCTGGGTGACACCAGGTGACAATGGGTGACATCCAATTGACACCAGGTGACAGCCACGTCAGTGGGGGTGTCTCTGAGCACCAGAGAGGTGACAACAAGACCAGAGAAGGTGACAGGGCCACCCGGGGGTGACGGGGACACCTGGGTGGTGACACCAGGTGGCACTGGGTGACAGCCAGGTGACACCGAGTGACAGTCACATTCGCGGAGGTGGCTCTGAGTGTCAGAGAGGTGACAACAAGACCAGAGAAGGTGACAGGGCCACCCTGGAGGGGGGTGACAGGGCTATCCAGGGGTGCTGGGGCCACCTGGCTGGCAGCTGGGTGACACCAGGTGACGGTGGGCAGAGAAGGTGACAGGGCCACCCGGGGGTGACGGGGACACCCGGGTGGTGACACCAGGTGGCACTGGGTGACAGCCAGGTGACACCGAGTGACAGTCACATTCGCGGGGGTGGCTCTGAGCGTCAGAGAGGTGACAACGAGACCAGAGAAGGTGACAGGGCCACCCTGGAGGGGGGTGACAGGGCTATCCAGGGGTGCTGGGGCCACCTGGCTGGCAGCTGGGTGACACCAGGTGACGGTGGGTGACATCCAAGTGACACCAGGTGACAGCCACGTCAGTGGGGGTGTCTCTGAGCACCAGAGAGCTGACAACGAGACCAGAGAAGGTGACAGGGCCACCCCGGAGGGGGGTGGCAGGGCCACCCGGGGGTGATGGGGCCGCCCGGGTGACAGCGGGTGACACTCACGTTGGCGGGGGTGACGCTGGGGGACGCGGCGGGGGCAGGGGCGCGGCTGGAGCCCGTCGGTGGCTCGGACCCGGAGACGCGGCGCTTCTTCGACAGCGGGGAGCTGGACATCTGCGGGGTCAGAGGTCAGAGGTCAGCAGGGGACACGAGGGGGGGGGGACAGCGGGTGACATGTAGGGGGATGGGGGTGGCAGTAGGTGACACTGAGGGTGGTGGGTGGCACACGGGGTGGCACTGAGGGACACGCAGCGGCAGCCGGTGGCACTGGGTGACACACCAGGTGACACTGGGGGATGGAGGGGGACATTGGGGGACACCAGGGGGGAGACTGGCTGACAATGGGACAGGGAGGGTGACCCTAGAGGACGCTGGGTGACAGCAGGGGACACTGGGTGACACACCAGCTGACACCGGGGGACAGAGAGGGACATCGGGGGATGGAGAGTGTGACACTAGGGGACGGTGGGTGACAACGCGAGAGGCAGGGTGACACCAGGGGACACTGAGGGATGGAGGGGGACACTGGGTGACATCAGGGGACACCAAGGGGGACATGGGGTGACAATGGTACAGGGAGGGTGACACCAGGGGATGGATGGTGACACCAGGGGGTACTGGGTGACACACCAGGGGACATTGGGGGGACACACTGGGTGACACCGAGGGATGGAGGGTGACACCAGGGGACAGTGGGTGACGTTGAGGGACAGAGGGGACACCAGAGGACACCGGGTGACACCGGCAGAGAGTGGGTGACACCAAGGCGACACCGGGTGATGGAGAGGGTGGCACTAGGGGACAGTAGGTGGCACCAGGGGACAGCGGGGGGGACACGGGGTGACAATGGGAGAGGGAGGGTGACACCCAGGGGACGGATGGTGACACCCGGGGGGTACTGGGTGACACACCAGGGGACACCAGGGGATGGAGGGTGACCCCAGGGGACAGGGGGTGACGCTGAGGGTGACCCCAGGGGACACCGGGGGGGACACGGGGTGACACCGTGTGACAACTGGCCCCCCCCAAAGGGACCCAGGCATCCGGGACAGCCCCCTCCTCCCCTCCCCCAGGGGGTCCCATTAACGAGACGAGCTCCTATTAACGAGGGTCCCACTAATGAGGGTCCTGGGGGTGACGACCATTAACGATGGGGGTTCCTATTAACGAGGTCCCCGTTAATGAGGGAAAGTCCTATTAATGAGGGTCCTGGGAGGGGGGGGTCCTGTTAACGAGGGACGTTCTTATTAATGACGGGGATTCGTATTAACGAGGTCCCCATTAACGAGGGTCCTGGGGGGGGGTTTCCCCATTAATGAGGGAGATTGCTATTAATGAGGTTCCCATTAATTAGGGTTCTGGCGGGCTGGGTACCCACTAACGAGAGAGGTTCTTGCTAATGACAAACCTTTCCCATTAATGACAAAGATTCCCATTAACGAGGATCTGGGGGGGTTCCTATTAACAAGGGTCCCATTAATGGGGTTGGGGGGGGTCCCATTAATGAGCGAGGTTCCAATTAATGGGGTTCCAACTAATGAGGGTCCTGGGCGGGTCCCGTTAATGAGGGAGGTTCCTATTAACGAGGTTCCCGTTAATGAGGTTCTGGGGTGGGGGGGGGGGGCACTAATGAGAGAGGTTCCAATTAATGAGGGTCCCGTTAACGAGGGAGGTTCCTATTAACGATGGTCCCATTAATCAGGGTCCGGGGGGGGGGGGGGGCATTAATGAGGGGGGGTCCTATTAATGAGGCTACCGGGGGGGGGGGGTGTGTGTGTGTGTCCCATTAATAAAAAAAGTTCCTATTAATAAGATTTCATTAATTAAAAGCGGGGGGGGGGGGGGGTGTGTGTGTCCCATTACCGGGGTCCCTGGGGTGTGTGTGTGGGTCCATTAATGAGGGGGGTTCCTATTAATGAGGGGGGGGCTCCTATTAATGAGAGAGATTCCTATTAATGAGGCTCCCCCTAATTAGGGTCCGGGGTGGGGGTCCCATTAATGAGGGAGATTCCGTTAATGAGGGTCCCGGGGGGGGGGGGCCCCATTACCGGGGCTCCCCGGGGGGGGGGTGGGGGGGGGGTTCCATTAATGAGGCGACTTCCCATTAATGAGGGAGGTTCCCACTAATGAGGGAGGTTCCCGCTAATGGGGTTCCATTAATGAGGGTCCGGGGGGAGGGGGGGGGGGGAATCCCACTACCGGCCCCCCCCGGGGGGGGGTGTGTGTTTCTCCCCTCACACCGCCCCCCCCCCCCATCCTGAGGGGGAAGGGGGAGCTCCCCCCTAACCGGGGCCACCTCCCCGCCCCGGGGCCGCCACCCCCCCCCCCCCGCCATCTCCCCCACGCTCCGGAGACCCCCCCCCCGTATCCCCGCACCAATGATGCTGTCCAGGCCCCGCCGCCGGGTCCCGCCCGCTCCGCTCGGCTCCTCCGCGACAAGATGGCGGCGGCGGCGGCAGCGGCCCCTTCCTTCCCCCCCGCCCTGCCTCCTCGCGCCCGGCCCCGCCCCCCGGCGCCTCCCCATTGGCCGCCGGCCCCCGGCGCCGCGCTCCCATTGGCTGACGCCTCCCGCCCGCCTCCGACGCCGTTGGCGGGGGGGGGAGGGGGTTGGGGTGGGGTGGGGCGCGCGCACCTGGGGGGTTGGCCACGCCCCCTTCCGCGGGGGGCGTCGCGCGCGGAGGTACCCGGATGGATGGACCACGCCTACTTCCTGCATACGTAACGAGGGGGCGGGGCTTCGTGACACAGCACGGCGCGCGCGGCCCCGACGGCGGCCGGGAGGGGACACGGGGACCCTATAGGGGCCTCTAGAGGCCTATAGGGAGCTATGGGGGCCTATAGAGGCCTATAGGGCGCTATGGGTGGCTACAGGAGGCCTATGGGGGCATATAGGGGGCTATGGGTGGCCTATACGGGCTTATGGGGGGATATAGGGGGCTATGGGGAGCCTATAGGGGCCTATAAGGGCCCTATGAGGGGATATAGGGACCTATAGCAGGCCTATGGGGGGCTACAGGGGGCTATGGGAGGCCTATAGGGAGCTATGGGAGGCCTATAGGGGTCTATAGGGGGCTATGGGGGGCCTACAGGGGCCTATAAAGGCTTTATGAGGGGATATAGGGACCTATAGCAGGCCTATGAGGGGATATAGGGGCCTATGGGGGGGCTACAGGGGGCTATGGGAGGCCTATAGGGGCCTACTGGGGGCTATAGGGGCCTATAGAGGCCTATAGGGAGCTATGGGAGGCCTGTAGGGGCCTATGAGGGGATATAGGGTGCTATGGGGAGCCTACAGGGGCCTATGAGGGCATATGGGGGGCTATATGGGGCCTGTGAGAGGCCTATAGAGGCCTATAGGAGGCCCATACAGGGCTATGGGAGAGCTATAGATGTCTATGAGGGGATATGGGGCCCATAAGTGGCAACTGGGGCCTACGGAAGGCCTACGGGGGGCTATGGGAAGCCTATAAGGGCCTATGAGGGGATATAGGGGGCTATGGGGAGCCTATGGGGGGGGGATATAGGGGGCCAGAGAGCCATAGGGGACTGTGGGGGGATCTATAGGGGGGCTAGAATGGGCTATGGGTAAGGGTTATAGGGGTCTGTTGGGGCCTATCGGGAGAAAAAGGGTCTATGGATACCTGAGGCGGGGGGGGGGGGGGGGGTCGTTAGGGGCTTATGGGGGGCCTGAGGGGTTATAGGGGCCTATAGGAGATCTATAGGGCCAGGGTAGGGCTATAGCAGCCTATGGGGGGCGGGTGATGGGGGGCCCTCGGAGGGCTATAGGGTGCTATAGGGGCTGGGGGGGCCCATAGGGGCTCACTGGGGAGTTCTGGGGGAGCCCTATAGCTGCCCAACAGGGGCTGGAGGGGCTATAGGGCCCTATGGGGGAGGCTGGGGGGCCCTATAGGGGCCTGGGGTGGGGCTATATGGGGCCATGGGGAGCTATAGGGGGGCTGGGGGGGGTGCTTTAGGACCCAGGCGTCCCCCCCCCCACCGAAAAAAAAAAGGGGTCCCAGGCGTCCGTCCGAGCCCCCATCGCTTTATTCACAGACCCACAGTGGGGACCCCCGCCCCTTCCCCCCCCCCCTCCCCGAAAAGGGGACCCAGGTGTCTGGGCAGGGGCACCCTGGGGGGGGGGGGGACGGGCACCCGTGGGGGTCCCAGGGGTTCATTCCTCGGCGGGGGGCAGGGGGAGGCGAGCGGGGTCGTAATAGTTGGGGTCCAAGAGGGGCACCCCCCTCTTCTCCCGCTCCCGGATGAGGATCTCGGCTTCCCGGCGGGCCCATTGCTGCAACCTGTGGGGCAGATGTGGGGCGGGGGGGGGGGGGGGTCAGGGACCCACATGTCTGGCTGGGTGACCCCCCACCCCCCCACCCCCACCCTGGGTGACCCACCCACACCCACCCCACAGGGACCCGGGCGTCCCTATAGACCCCTATAGCCCCCCCTTCCCCCAGCGCCCCATAGCTGCCCTATAGATTTCTATAGGGCTCTATATCCCCCCATGTGTCTCCATCCCCCCATAGCACCCTATGGCCACCTTACAGACACCCTATAGCCCCCCCATATCCCCTCCTAGGCTCCTGGGGAGCCCTACAGCCCCACCGGGGGTCTCCTATAGGGCCCGAGAGCCCCTGTAGAGCCCCACAGGCCCCCTAGAACCCCCCCCGTATCTCCCCATAATGCCCTACAGACACCACCCCCCCACGCCCCCTATATCTCCTCATAGACCCCCCCGAGTCCCCCTCTGAGCCCCCTATAGCCCCCAATAGGCTTCTCTAGACCACCGTAGGATTCCTCAGGGCCCCCTATACCTCCCCCTAGACCCCTATAGATCCTCAGAGGCTCCCTATATCCTCCCAGTGACCCTTATAGGCCCCCACGGCCCCCTTATATCCCCTCAGAGACCCCCATGGGCCCCCTGTATCCCCCCAGAGACCCCTATAGATCCTTACGGCCCCACTATATCCCATCATAGACCCCCACAGCCCCCCTATATCCCCTCAGAGACCCCTATAGATCCTTACGGCCCCACTATATCCCATCATAGACCCCCACAGCCCCCCTATATCCCCTCAGAGACCCCTATAGATCCTTATGGCCCCACTATATCCCATCATAGACCCCTAGAGACCCCCACGGCCCCCCTATATCCCCTCAGAGACCCCTATAGATCCTTATGGCCCCACTATATCCCCTCAGAGACCCCTACAGACCCCCACGGCCCCCCTGTATCCCCTCAGAGACCCCTATAGATCCTTACGGCTCCGCTATATCCCATCATAGACCCCCACAGCCCCCCTGTATCCCCTCAGAGACCCCTACAGACCCCCACGGCCCCCCTATATCCCCTCAGAGACCCCTATAGAACCCCACGGCCCCCCTATATCCCCTCAGAGACCCCTATAGATCCTTACAGCTCCGCTATATCCCATCATAGACCCCCACAGCCCCCCTGTATCCCCTCAGAGACCCCTACAGACCCCCATGGCCCCCTTATATCCCCTCAGAGACCCCTATAGATCCTTACGGCTCCGCTATATCCCCTCAGAGACCCCCACAGCCCCCCTGTATCCCCTCAGAGACCCCTACAGACCCCCACGGCCCCCCTATATCCCCTCAGAGACCCCTATAGATCCTTACAGCTCCGCTATATCCCATCATAGACCCCCACAGCCCCCCTGTATCCCCTCAGAGACCCCTATAGAACCCCACAGCCCCCCTATATCCCCTCAGAGACCCCTATAGATCCTTACGGCTCCGCTATATCCCCTCAGAGACCCCCACAGCCCCCCTGTATCCCCTCAGAGACCCCTATAGAACCCCACGGCCCCCCTATATCCCCTCAGAGACCCCTATAGATCCTTACGGCTCCACTATATCCCATCATAGACCCCCACGGCCCCCCTATATCCCCTCAGAGACCCCTATAGATCCTTACGGCTCCGCTATATCCCCTCATAGACCCCCACAGCCCCCCTGTATCCCCTCCGAGACCCCTATAGATCCTTATGGCCCCACTATATCCCCTCAGAGACCCCTACAGACCCCCACGGCCCCCCTATATCCCCTCAGGAACCCCTATAGATCCTTACGGCTCTGCTATATCCCCTCATAGACCCCCACAGCCCCCCTGTATCCCCTCAGAGACCCCTACAGACCCCCACGGCCCCCCTATATCCCCTCAGAGACCCCTATAGATCCTTATGGTCCCACTATATCCCATCATAGACCCCCACAGCCCCCCTGTATCCCCTCAGAGACCCCTATAGAACCCCACAGCCCCCCTATATCCCCTCAGAGACCCCTACAGACCCCCACGGCCCCCCTATATCCCCTCAGAGACCCCTACAGAACCCCACGGCCCCCCTATATCCCCTCAGAGACCCCTATAGATCCTTATGGTCCCACTATATCCCATCATAGACCCCTACAGACCCCCACGGCCCCCCTATATCCCCTCAGAGACCCCTATACATCCTTATGGCCCCGCTATATCCCATCATAGACCCCTACAGACCCCCACAGCCCCCCTATATCCCCTCAGAGACCCCTATAGATCCTTACGGCTCCGCTATATCCCCTCATAGACCCCCACAGCCCCCCTGTATCCCCTCAGAGACCCCTACAGACCCCCACGGCCCCCCTATATCCCCTCAGAGACCCCTATAGATCCTTACGGCTCCGCTATATCCCCTCATAGACCCCCACAGCCCCCCTGTATCCCCTCAGAGATCCCTATAGAACCCCACGGCCCCCCTATATCCCCTCAGAGACCCCTACAGACCCCCACGGCCCCCCTATATCCCCTCAGAGACCCCTACAGACCCCCACGCCCCCCCTGTATCCCCTCAGGGACCCCTATAGACACTTTATATCCCTTCACAGATCCCTACGCACCTCCGGAGTCCCCGTAGGGGTCCCCTATATCCCCTCATAGACCCCCATTGCCCCCCTGGGGGCCCCCTATATCCCTTCCTACCCCCCCCCGTAGGCTTCCCCCAGCCCTCTATAGATCCCCTAGGCGTGCCCCCCCCCCCCCAGACACATGGGTGCCCCCCTCACCCGTAGTCGGGCATGTAATGGAGGAAGACGGAGCCCAGGACGATGGCGAGGGAGACGCCGGTGAAGAAAACCGCCCGCATGTTGAGGACGTCGGCATCCGGCTCCGCCGAAAAGCCGTGGTAATCCGGGTTCTGCCGGCGCCCAAACGCCTGGGTCCCTCCAGGGGTCCCCCCCCCCTTCCAGGGGTCCGGGTGGGGGGCACCAAAATGTCCCCCCCCCCCCCCCCCGCCATACCCCCTTCCCCCTCCCCATACCCCCTTTCCCCTCGTGGATGGGGCTTTAAGCCCCGCCCCCACCCCTTAGGCCCCGCCCCAAGAGCACAACCCCGCCCCCTCCCCGCTCACGCCATAAAAGATGCACCGCGCCAAAGCCCCGCCCCCTGCGGACAGGCCACGCCCCCCACTCTAAGCCCCGCCCACCAATAAGCCCAGCCCCTGAGCCTTGCCCCGCTGCTGCCATAACCCCCGCCCCGTTCCACCCTAAGCCACGCCCCCACCACACGTGCCCCATTCAGGAGCCCCGCCCCCAACCAATGAGCAAAGTGCAAAGTCCCTCCCACCCCCGAAGCCCCGCCCCCAGCCGCGCCCATCCAATCAGCGGTGCGCAACCTCAGCCCCCTTCACCACGCCCCGCCCCCTCCAGAAGCCCTGCCCATTCACCAAGCTCCGCCCCGTCCCGAAGCCCCGCCTCCAGCCTCCCGCCCATCCAATCAGCGAAGCACACCCCCCGCCCCTTCACTAAGCCCCGCCCCCGCCGCATTGGCCCCGCTCTTCCCTTGTAGCTCCGCCCCCCCGCCTTGCCCTTGGTCTGTCCAGCCCCCGCCCCTTCCCATCTAGCCCCTCCCCTCCCGCCCCCTCGTAGCCCCGCCCACCTTCCTCTGCGCCACCGCCATGGGCTCCTCCGGGTGGGGGTCGGCCCCCAGCGGCGCCCGGGGCAGGGCCAGGGCTCCCCCCGGCCCCGCCGAGCGGCCCCGCACCCCGACCCGCAGTGCCCCCAGCGCCCTCCGCAGCGCCATCTTCCCGCCGGAAGTCCCGCCTTCCCCTCCTTCCCTTCCCCCCTCCCCCTCCCACCAATCACAGCGCGCCGCCGCCGAGCTTCAGCCAGTCAGCAGAGAGCTCCTGCGCGGCGTCCCGCCTTCCCGCCTTCAGCCAATCAGAGGCGGCCGCCGGCGCGCTGACCCCTCCCCTCGCGGCTCCCCTCAGAGCTGGTCCCGTCCCCCGCGGCGGCGCCGACCAATGAGAGGGGCGGACCGCGCGGAGTGGCGGGCCTCGCGGCCAATGGGAGCGCGGCGCTGGCGGGCGCGGGCGCGCGGGGCGGGGCGGGCGCGGCGCGGCCGCCGCCATTTTGCCGGTCGGGATCGGCGGCGGCGGAGCGACGGAGACAGGTCGGGGCCTCCCGGGGGAAGGGCGGGGCTTACCGAGGGAGGGGCGGGGTTTACCGGAGAGGGGCGGGGCTTACCGGGAGCCTGAGAGCAAGCGGGGATTGGCCAGAGGGGGGTGAGGGGGCGGGGCCCGCCGCTGGAGGCTGCCGGAGCGGGGGGCGGGGCGTTGTATGCCATTGAGGGGGGCGTGGTCTTATGCTCTGGGGTAGGTCCCAGTTCATCCCAGTTCCCTTTCAGTGACACACCCCCCCCCCCCCCAGTTACCCCCCCAGCGCCTCCCAGTAGTTCCCAGTACCCCTACAGATGCCCCCCGGTGCCTCCCAGTGCTGCCCAGGGCCTCCTAGTACCCCACCAGTTCATCCCAGTCCCTCCCAGTGTCCCCCAGTGCCACCCAGCTGTCCCCCAGTGCCACCCCAGGTCATCCCAGTCCTTCCCAGTGCCTCCCAGTACCACCCCAAGTCATCCCAGTCCCTCCCAGTGCCTCCCAGTTGCCCCCCAATGCCTCCCAGTAGCTTCCAGTGCTGCCCAGTTGCCTCCCAGTCGCTCCCAGTTTTTTCACCCCCCCCCTCCCAGTCCCTCCCAGTCCCCCCAGTCACAGTGTCCCCCACAGGTGCCAGCACCATGGAGTACGAGCGCAGGTAGGGGGGCCCAAAACTGGGGACTTGGGGGGGGGGGGATGTGACATTTGGGGACCACCAAGGGGGGGGACACACACGCATTTGGGGCCCCTCAAGGGGAGGACGAGATTTTGGGGGACCCCCGAGGGGGAGGCGGGGACATTTGGGGACCCCATGGGGGGGACATTGGGGACCCCCGGGGAGGTGGGGGACATTTGGGGACCCCTGGGTTGGGGACATTTGGGGATACCATGGGGGGGACATGGTGGGGTGGGGGACATTTGGGGACCCCCAAGGGAGGAGGGGACATTGGGGACCCCTGGGGGGGGTGGAGGACATTTGGGGACCTCCCTGACGCCCTTCCCCCATCTCTCAGGGGGGGCCGTGGGGACCGGACGGGGCGCTATGGGGGGGCCCCCACCCCCCCCGAAGATGGTTCCCGTACCCAACGGGATCACGACTATCGCGACATGGATTATCGCGGTTACGGGGGCCCCCCCGAGGGACCCCCCGCCTCGGGGACCCCCCCGCAGGTGGGTGCTGGATGCCTGGGTGCCCCCCAAAGATACCTGGGTGCCCCCCCTGGACTCCTGGGTGCCCTGAGATGGGGGTCGTGGGGGGGGTATGGGGGGGGCACTTATTGGGGGTCACCCCTGAGGTGGGTGCTGGGGTCCTCCTGGGTGCCCCCCGCGACACCTGGGCCCCCCCCAGACACTTGGGTGCCCCCCTGGACTCCTGGGTCCCCTGAGATAGGGGTGGGGTGGGGATTACTTGGGGGGGGGGGCAGGGTCATCCCTGAGGGGGGTGCTGGGGTCCTCCTGGGTGCCTGGGTGCCGCCCTGGACCCCTGGGTCCCCCGTCCAAACACCTGACCCCAACTTCCCCCCCCTTTCCCCCTCCCAGGCTTCCTACGAGGGTTCGGAGCCCCCCCGGAAGCGGGACCCACCCCCGGCACCCCCTACCTTACCTTTCGGTGCCGATGGTGACTACCGGGACCAGGATTACCGGCCCGAGGCGGCTGAGGAGGAGCCACGGGCCAGCACCATCGTCATGCTCCGCATGCTGCCCCAGGCTGCCACGGAGAACGATGTAAGCCACACCCCCTTTTTTTGGGGGGGCGCTGGCCCTTTAATTCCCCCCATGGCCTTGGCTGCGGGGGGGGGGGGGGCGGTTTGGGCTCCCTTGGGCCGGCCTGGGAGGGATTGGCCATGCCCCCTTGCCTTGGCCACGCCCCCTTGTCATAACCACGCCCACTGTGACCACGCCCCCTTACCTAAGCCCGCCTCTTTTGGCGGGGTGCTTGTCCTTTAAATCCCCCCGTAACCACCCTGGGAGGGATTAGCCACGCCCCCTTGCCTTGGTCACGCCCCCTCTATTAGGCCACGCCCCCTCCTCTGAGCCCGGCCCCCTGGGGCCTCCCCAATAGAGTGCCCTGGGGAAGGATGGCCACGCCCCCTTGTGTCAACCCCGCCCCCTTTCCATCAAGCCACACCCCCCCTCCCCTCAAGGCCACGCCCCCTCCTGGGTACCCGCATCCCTGATGTTGGGGCTCGGGGTCACCTGGGTCCCCCCAAACACCCGGGTCTCCCCCAAACACCTGGGTGCCCCCTGGTCCCCTGGGTGCCCCCTGACCCCTTGGTGCCCCCCGCAGTTCCCTGGGTCTCCCCTGTCGCCTGGGTCCCTCCCCGACCCATTTTGGGGGCTCCTGGGTGAGGGGTGCGTGGGTTTGGGGGTTGTCCCAGCCACCCCGCTCTCCCCAGACACCTGGGTGCCTGGGTGCTTGGGTACCCCCCCGGGGTGCCGGTGTCCCTCTGATGCTGGGTGTCCCCCCCCTTTCCCCCCCAAGATCCGAGCGCAGCTGCAGGCGCAGGGGGTGCAGCCCCGCGAGGTGCGACTGATGCGCAACAAGTCCTCAGGTGAGCCCGGGCCCCCGGGACCCCTTTTGGGTGGGTGGGTGGGGGGCACCTGGATGCTTGACTCCCTTTATGGGGTGGGGTGAGGGGGCACCAGGCCACCCAGGTCCCTTTTCGGGGGGGCACCCACCCGCCTGGGGTTCTTGGGAAGAGCAGTGGGTCCCCACCGTACTCGTGCCGGGGGGCACCCAGTGGTACTGGTTCCATCCCTGGGTCACTTAAGGGTGCTGGTCCTGTTCCCCAGGGGTGCTGCACCAGACTTGGGGGGCACCCAGGGGTGCTGGTGTCATCTCTAGAAGTACCCAGGGGTGCCTTTTCCTCCCCAGGGGCACCCATCCTCTCCCTAGAAGCACCCAGGGGTGCTGGTCCTGTCCCCAAGGGGCACCCAGGGGTGCTGCGCCAGACTTGGGGGGCACCCGGGGGTGCCGTTCCCCACGCCAGGGGTACCCATCCTCTCCCTAGGGGCACCCAGGGGTGCTGGTTCTATCTCTAGGGGCACCCACGGGTGCCAACCTCATCGCCAGGGCTGCTCGTGGCAGATTTGGGGGGCACCCAGGGGTGCTGATCCCATCCCCAGGGGCACCCAGAGGTGCCAATCCCATTCCCAGGGAGCACCCAGGGGTGCTGTTCCCGTCCCTAGGAGCACCCAGGGGTGCCCGTCCCCTCCTCAGGAGCACCCAGGGGTGCTGCGCCAGGCTTGGGGGGCACCCAGGGGTGCCTGTCATCTCCCCAGGGGCACCCAGGGGTGCCGGTCTTGTCCCTAGGGAGCACCCAGGGGTGCTGCGCCGCACTTAGGGGGCACCCAGGGGTGCCCATCCCCTCTCTAGGAGCACCCAGGGGTGCTGGTCCTGTTCCTCGGGGCACCCAGGGGTGCCAGTCCCCTCCCCAGGAGCACCCAGGGGTGCTGACCCAGCCCCAGGGGCACCCAGGGGTGCCAGTTCTAGCTCTAGGAGCACCCAGGGGTGCTGGTCCTCTTTCCTGGGGGCACCCAGGGGTGCCCGTCCCCCTCCCCAGGAGCACCCAGGGGTGCTGCTCCCATGCCTTGGGGGCACCCAGGGGTGCCAGGCCCGTACCTGGGGGCACCCAGGGGTGCCCACCCCCTGCATAGGAGCACCCAGGGGTGCTGACCCACAGCCCAAGGAGCACCCAGGGGTGCCAGTCCTCTCCCCGGGGGCACCCAGGGGTGCCTGTCTCCTGCCCAAGGGGCACCCAGGGGTGCCGGTCCCTTCCCCAGGAGCACCCAGGGGTGCTGGTCCCCTCCCCAGGGGCACCCAGGGGTGCCAATCCCATTGCCTGGGGGCACCCAGGGGTGCCTGTCTTCTGCCCGAGGGGCACCCGGGGGTGCCAGAGCTGTGTTGAGCAGCACCTGGGGGTGCTGGTCCTGCCCTCAGGAGCACCCAGGGGTGCTGAGCCCTACCCAGGGGGCACGCAGGGGTGCCCGTACCCTATCTAGGGGGTCCCAGGAGCACCCATAGGGGTCATAGCCTACGTAGAAAGTCCCAGAGGGGTTCCAGAAGCACCCATGGGTGCCCATACCCAACCTAGGGAGGTCCCAGGAGCACCCATGGCTGCTCGTATCCAGTCCAAGGTGTCTTGGGGGGATCCTAGGGGCACCCATGGGTGTCTGTACCCAACCCAGCGGTTCCCAGGGGGCGTCCATCCCTTACTGAGGGGGTCCCGGGACCACCCATGGGTGCCCGTCCTCACCCCAAAGTGTTCTGGGGAGTCCCAGGAGCCCCCGTATGTGCCTGTACCCAAACGTGGGGGGGCCTCAGGAGCACCCATGGGTGCCCACCCCCACCCCATTGGCTCCCAAAGGACACCCATACCCCAGACTGGGGGGCGGGGGGAGGGGGGGGGCACCCGTGGGTGCACTCCCCCACACCCCCCCCCCCCCCCCCCCCCCCCCCCGCCCCTCCCCATTTCTAGGTCAGAGCCGCGGCTTCGCCTTCGTGGAGTTCCACCACCTGCAGGACGCGGCGCGGTGGATGGACGCCAACCAGGTCCCTCCCGCACGACGGGGTGGGGGGGGTGGGGGTGGGGGTGTGGGGGGGTTTGGGTGCTGGGCACACTCCCCCCCCCCGCCCCCCCCAAACGCCTGGGTCCCTTCTGCGGTTGTTAATGGGGGTTTAATGGTCCGTACTGGTGGCCTGGAGGCCGGGGTCGTCGTCGTCTCCTTCACGGTGTCACCCATGCGCAAGACCCTTGGGCATCCTCGTGCGAGACCCTCGTGCGAGACCCTTATGCAAGGTCCTTGTGCGAGGTCCTCATGCAAGACCCTTGTGTGGCCTCGTGTGAGGCCCTTGTGCGAGACCCTCATGGGAGACCCTTGTGCATGACCCTCGTGCGAGACCCTCGTACAAGACCCTTGTGCAAGACCCTTGTGCACCCTCATGCAAGACCGTTGTGCACCGTTGTGCACCACCCTTGTGCGAGACCCTTGTGCGAGGTCCCTGTGCAAGACCCTTGTGCACCCTCGTGCGAGACCCTCATGCGAGACCCTTGTGCATGACCCTTGTGCGAGACCCTCATACAAGACCCTTGTGCAAGACCCTTGTGCACCCTCATGCGAGACCGTTGTGCACCGTTGTGCACAACCCTTGTGCGAGATCCTTGTGCGAGGTCCCTGTGCAAGACCCTTGTGCACCCTCGTGCGAGACCCTCATGCGAGACCCTTGTGCATGACCCTCGTGCGAGACCCTCGTGCGAGACCCTCATACAAGACCGTTGTGCAAGACCCTTGTGCACCCTCATGCAAGACCGTTGTGCACAACCCTCGTGCGAGACCCTTGTGCACCCTCGTGCGAGACCCTCATGCGAGACCCTTGTGCACGGCCCTTGTGCAAGAGCCTCGTGCGAGATCGTTGTGCAGCCTTGTATGAGACTTTGTGGGAGACCCTTGTGTGAGAGCCTTGAGAGATGCTTGTGCACCCTTGTGCAAGACCCTTGCGCAAGCTCTTGTGCCAGCGTCGCACGTGGCCCCTTTGTGCAGCCTCATGCGAGGCCTGAGGCCCTCGTGCACCCTCAGGCGAGCCCCTCGTGTGAGCTCCTCGTGATCCTTGTGTGTGACCTTCATGCGCCTCGTGCGAAACCCTTGTGCAAAGCCCTTGTGCGACGGGACCCGTGCTTGTTCTTCATGTGTAGCTTTCGTGTAAGACCCCCGTGACCCTCGTGTGAGCTCTTGTGCACCCTCGTGCGAGAGCTGAGAGCGCCTTGTGCACCCTCCTGCAAGCCCTGGTACAAGCCTGGGTGTGCTCTTGTGCGAGCCCCGGTGCGAGGATGGGTGTGAGCTCTCGTGAATCCCTCGTGACCCCTCGTGCAAGCCCTGGTGCGAGCCCTACCATGAGCTGCGATGGCTGTGCGAGCCCTGGTGCATCCTGGTGTGACCCCTCGTGCGAGCCCCCGTGCAAGGGCTGTGCGAGCCCTCGTGCGAGCCCTGGTGCGAGGGATGTGTGAGGGGAGGTGCAAGCCCCGGTGCGAGCCCTCGTGACCTCTCGTTTGAGCCCTGGTGCCTGCCGGTATGAGCCCTGGTGTGAGGTCTCACACCCCCTCGTGCAAGCCCTGGTGCGAGCCCTCGTGTCCTTCTGGTGTGAGCCCTGCTGCGAGACCTTGCGCCCTCGTGCGAGCCCTGCGTGAGCCCTCATGCAAGTTTGGCGAGCAGCCTCGTGTCCCCTCGTGCAAGCCCTGGTGCCTCCCGGTATGAACCCTGGTGCGAGCCCTTGTGCAAGGCCTTGTGCTGTCTCGTGCAAAGCCTGGAGTGACGCCCTCGTGCGAGCCCTTTGTGAGCCCTGGTGCCCCTCAGTGTGAGCCCTCGTGCGAGCCCTCGTGCCTCTTGCCGCGAGCCCTTGGCTGAGCCCTCGTGCGAGCCCTGGTGGCCCCTGGTGCGAAAGCCATGTGAGGGTGGGTGTGAGCCCTCATGCGAGCCCTCGTGCCCCTACCCCCCCCCCGCCCTGCGTGAGCTCTGGTGCAAAACCTTCGTGCGAGCCCTCGTGTGAGCTCTGGTGGCCTCTGGTACGAACCCTGGTGCAAGCCCTGGTGTGAGCCCTCGTGCCAGTCCTGGTGCAGTCTGGTGTGCCCCCCTCGTGCGAGCCCTCGTGCAAGAGCCATACGAGAGTGGGTGCAAGCCCTGGTGTGAGCCCTCCCGCCCGCCTCGTGCGAGTCCTCGTGCAAGCCCTGGTGCTCCCTCCATGAGCCCCGGTGCGAGCCCTGGTTTGATCCCTCGTGACCCCCTCGTGCGAGCCTCATGCGAGCGCTGGTGTGCCCGACGACGAGTCCTGGTGCAATTCCTGGTGTGATCCCTCGTGCTGCCTTGTGCGAGCTCTCGTGCAAGCCCGGGTGCCCCCCTAGTGCCCGCCTCATGCAAGCCCTCGTGTGAGCCCTGGTGCCCCCCTGGTGCGAGCCCCGGTGCCCCCCCATGAGCCCTCGTGCGAGCCCTCGTGCCCCACTGGTGTGAGCCCTCATGCGAGCCCTTGTGCGAGCCCTGGCGCCCCCCCCATGAGCCCTCGTGCGAGCCCTGGTGCCCCCCCCATGAGCCCTCGTGCGAGCCCTGGTGCCCCCCTGGTGTTAGCCCTCGTGCGAGCTCTGGTGCCCCCCTGGTGTTAGCCCTCGTGCGAGCCCTGGTGCCCCCCCCTGGTGCCCCCGGGGTGCCAGCCCTCGTGTCCCCTGGTGCCCCCCTGGTGCGAGCCCTCGTGCGAGCCCTGCTGCCCCCCTATCAGCCCATGTGGGAGCCCCGGTGCCCCCCCGCGGTGCCCCCCTGGTGCGAGCCCTGGTGCGAGCGTGTGTTGTGTGTCCCCCCCGTCCCCCCCCCGAGCAGCAGGGGCTGAGCCTGCTGGGGCAGCGCGTCTCCCTCCACTACAGCGACCCCAAGCCCAAGATCAACGAGGACTGGCTCTGCGCCAAGGTGGGGGGGGGCACTGGGGGGGCACTGGGAGGGACTGGGAGGGGCTTATGGGGGTCGTGGGGGGATCATGGGGAGGGGGATTGGGGGGTCTGGAGGGGGTTTATGGGGGTCTTGAGGGGGGATTAGGGGGTCCTGGGGGGAGATTAGAGGGTCTGGGGGGGGTTATGGGGGTCTTGGGGGGGGCATTAAGGGTCTGGGGGGGTTATGGGGGTCCTGGGGGGGAGATTAGAGGGTAGGGGGGGAGTTATGGGGGTCTTGGGGCGGGGATTGAGGGGTCTGGGGGGGGTTATGGGAGTCTGGGGGAGAGGATTAGGGGGCCGGGGGGGGGTTATGGGGGTCTTGGGGGGGGTTATGGGGGTCCTGGGGGGGGGGATTGGGCAGTCTGGGGGGGTTTATGGGGGTCTTGGGGGGGATTAGGGGATCCTGGGGGGAGATTAGAGGGTCTGGGGGGGGTTATGGGGGTCTCATGAGGGTTATGGGAGTCCTGGGGGGGGATTAGGGGGTCCTGGGGGGAGATTAGAGGGTCTGGGGGGGGTTATGGGGGTCTCGGGGGGGGGGGAATTGGGGGTCTGGGGGAGGGTTATGGGGGTCCTGGGGGGGGGGATTGGGTGCTCTGGAGGGGGTTTATGGGGGTCTTGGGGGGGATTAGGGGGTCCTGGGGGGAGATTAGAGGGTCTGGGGGGGGTTTTGGGGGTCTCATGAGGGTTAGGGGGGTCCTGGGGGGGGATTAGGGGGTCCTGTGGGGAGATTAGAGGGTCTGGGGGGGGTTATGGGGGTCTCATGAGGGTTATGGGGGTCCTGGGGGGGGGATTAGGGGGTCCTGGGGGGAGATTAGAGGGTCTGGGGGGGGTTATGGGGGTCTCGGGGGGGGGGAATTGGGGGTCTGGGGGAGGGTTATGGGGGTCCTGGGGGGGGGATTGGGAGCTCTGGAGGGGGTTTATGGGGGTCTTGGGGGGGATTAGGGGGTCCTGGGGGGAGATTAGAGGGTCTGGGGGGGTTATGGGGGTCTCGGGGGGGGGGAATTGGGGGTCTGGGGGAGGGTTATGGGGGTCCTGGGGGGGGGATTGGGTGCTCTGGAGGGGGTTTATGGGGGTCTTGGCGGGGATTAGGGGGTCCTGGGGGGAGATTAGAGGGTCTGGGGGGGGTTATGGGGGTCTCATGAGGGTTATGGGGGTCCTGGGGGGGGATTAGGGGGTCCTGTGGGGAGATTAGAGGGTCTGGGGGGGGTTATGGGGGTCTCATGAGGGTTATGGGGGTCCTGGGGGGGGATTAGGGGGTCCTGGGGGGGATTAGAGGGTCTGGGGGGGGTTATGGGGGTCTCGGGGGGGGGGAATTGGGGGTCTGGGGGAGGGTTATGGGGGTCCGGGGGGGGGGATTGGGTGCTCTGGAGGGGGTTTATGGGGGTCTTGGGGGGGATTAGGGGGTCCTGGGGGGAGATTAGAGGGTCTGGGGGGGTTATGGGGGTCTCGGGGGGGGGAATTGGGGGTCTGGGGGAGGGTTATGGGGGTCCTGGGGGGGGGATTGGGTGGTCTGGAGGGGGTTTATGGGGGTCTTGAGGGGGAATTAGGGGGTCCTGGGGGGAGATTAGAGGGTCTGGGGGGGGTTATGGGGGTCTCATGAGGGTTAGGGGGGTCCTGGGGGGGGATTAGGGGGTCCTGGGGGGAGATTAGAGGGTCGGGGGGGGGGTTATGGGGGTCTCATGAGGGTTAGGGGGGTCCTGGGGGGGGGATTATGGGGTCCTGGGGGGAGATTAGAGGGTCTGGGGGGGGGTATGGGGGTCCCGGGGGGGGGGAAATTGGGGGTCTGGGGGAGGGTTATGGGGGTCCGGGGGGGGGGATTGGGTGCTCTGGAGGGGGTTTATGGGGGTCCTGGGGGGGGATTAGGGGGTCCTGGGGGGAGATTAGAGGGTCTGGGGGGGGTTATGGGGGTCTCGGGGGGGGGTTATGGGGGTCTCATGAGGGTTAGGGGGGTCCTGGGGGGGGATTAGGGGTCTGGGGAGGCCCTGCAGGGTTTTGGGGGGGTCCTGGGGTCGTTTTGGGGGCTTTTAGGGGGTTTAAAGGCGTCTTGGGGGGGATTTGGGGGTCCTGGGGGGGCGGGGTTAGGGGGATCTGTGGGGGGGTCTTGGAGGGATTTGGGGGTCTGGGGGGGGGCAGAGGATTTTGGGGTCTAACGGGGTATTTTGGGGGGGGGGGCAGTGTGGGGTGCAGAATTTCAAGCGTCGGGAGAAGTGCTTCAAGTGCGGCGTCCCCAAAGCCGGTGAGTGGCCCCAAAACCCCCCCGTTTCACCCCAAAAACCCTTGGGTGCCCCCCCCCCCATCGAGACTCCCTTAAAGTACCCCAAAAATACTCTTTTTTGCCCCAAAAATACCCTCTCAAAAAAATGTCGCTGGAGAGGAATTTTGGGGGGGGGGGGATTGGGGGATTTGCGGGGGGGGGGAGATTGTGAATTTGGGGGGGCAGGTGGGAAACTTGAGGGGCGGGGGGGGATTTTGGGGTCGAACCCCCCAAATTTTGGGGTCCAATCCCCCAGGTTTGGCGGTTTCCCCCCAAACTTGGGGTCCCACCCCCCAAATTTGGGGTTTGCCCCCCAAATAATGGGGTTCAACCCCCCGGTTTTGGGGTCCAACCGCCAATTTTGGGGTCCCACCCCCCAAAGATGGGGGTCAACCCCCCCGAGTTGGGGGTTTCACCCCCCAAATTTGGGGTCCCACCCTCCGTTTTTCGGGTCCCACCCCCCAATTTTGGGCTTCAGCCCCCCGGTTTTGGGTCCCACCCTCCAATTTTGGGTTTCATCCCCCCCGATTTTGGGGTCCAACCCCCCAGATTTTGGGGTTCGCCTGCCAAATTCGGGGTCCCACCCCCCCCAAATAGCGGGCTCAATCCTCTGATTTGGGGGTTCCCCCCCCGTTTTGGGTCCCACCCCCCGATTTTGGGTTCAACCCTCCCCAAATTTGGGGTTCACCCTTGCATTTTCGGGGTCCAGCTGCTGACCTTTGGGGGGGGGGGGGTGTGTGGGTATTTTTTGGGGTGCAGAAGCGGAACAACGAGGTCCGGGGGGGCCCCGCCCAGAGCTGGTGCCGGGCGGGGGGGGGCTTCTCCCCCTCCCCCAACCTTACGCCCCCACCCTGGGGGGGGCCCCTGGGGGGGCCCAAAGTGGGACCGAACCCGGAGCTGATAACGCCAATGACAGTGAGTTTTGGGGGGGGGGGGGGGGGAGTTTGGGGGGGGGTGATGTGGGTCCTGGGCGAGGGGAGGCTCCAGGGAGGGAATTTGGGGGGGCTAATGGGGGTCCTGGGGGGGTTATGGGCATCCTGGGGGGAGCTATGGGGGGGGTTACGGGGGTCCGGGGGGGGGGTTATGGGTAGGTCTGGGGGGGGGGGGCTTATGGGGGTCCTGGGGGGTTTTGGAGGGGCCCAAAGGGGCCTAAAGAGGAGTTTGGGGGGGTTCCTGGAGGGGTTATGGGGGTCCTGGGGGGTTTTGGGGGGGTCCTGGAGGGGTTATGGGGGTCCTGGGGGGTTTTGGGGGGGGTCCTGGGGGGGCTTATGGGGGTCCTGGGGGGTTTTGGGGGGGTTCCTGGAGGGGTTATGGGGGTCCTGGGGGGTTTGGGGGGGGTCCTGGAGGGGTTATGGGGGTCCTGGGGGGTTTTGGGGGGGGTCCTGGAGGGGTTATGGGGGTCCTGGGGGGTTTTGGGGGGGTCCTGGGGGGGCTTATGGGGGTCCTGGGGGGTTTGGGGGGGTTCCTGGAGGGGTTATGGGGGTCCTGGGGGGTTTTGGGGGGGTCCTGGAGGGCTTATGGGGGTCCTGGGGGGTTTTGGGGGGGTCCTGGGGGGGCTTATGGGGATCCTGGGGTGGGGGGGGAACCTGGGTACCCCCCTGTGGCCACCTGAGTCGTCCCCCCCATCTGGGGGAGCCCTTGGACCACCTGGGGGACCCCTTTGGCTACCTGCCTTTCATTTCTAACCCCCCCCCCCCCGAACACCTGCGTCCTCCTCAGATCCCTGCATTCCCCGCCCCCCCCCAAATCTGGGTGACCCCTGGGCTACCTGAGGGACCCCTTTGGCTACCTGCCTTTCATTTCTAACCCCCCCCCCCCCCCCCAAACACCTGGGGCTCCCCACCTCCCTGTTCCCCCCCCCCTCTCTTTGGCTACTTGGGTGCCGCACCCCTGCCACCTGGGGGACCCCTTGGCTACCTGAGCGACCCTTTTGGCTACCTGCCTCTAATTTTGGATCCCCCCCCCCTCCTTGTCCCCCCCCCGCCGCTAGCCATCATCCTGCGGAACCTGCACCCCCAGAGCAGCCTGGAGTCCATCCTGGCCGCCCTGGCCCCTTTCGCCGCCCTCTCGGCCGCCAACGTCCGCGTCATCAAGGACCGACAGACGCAGCTCAACCGCGGCTTCGCCTTCGTCCAGCTGGCTACCATCGTGGTGGGTGGCCCCCCCCCTTCTGTAGGGTGCCCTCCCCACACCCGCGTCCCTTCTATAGGGTGCCCCGCACGCTTGCGTCCCCTCTATAGGGCGCTTTGGGGGGCGTCAGTGTTCCCTGTAGGGTGCTGGGGCCACCTGGGGGCCTTCTATAGGGTCTCCCAGATGGGTGGATCCCCTCTGTAGGGTGCCCCCCCTTGCCCAGGTTCCTTCTATAGGGTGCTCCGGATGCCTGGGTGCCTTCTATAGGGTGCTCCGGATGCCTGGGTGCCTTCTATAGGGTGCTGCGGGTGCCTGAACGCCCTCTATAGGGTGTCGCAGACACCTGGGTGCCTTCTATAGGGTCTCCCAGATGGGTGGATCCCCTCTATAGGGTGCCCCCCCTTGCCCAGCTTCCTTCTATAGGGTGCTCTGGATGCCTGGGTGCCTTCTATAGGGTGCTGTGGGTGCCTGAACGCCCTCTATAGGGTGTCACGGACACCTGGGTGCCTTCTATAGGGTCTCCCAGATGGGTGGATCCCCTCTGTAGGGTGCCCCCCCTT
This sequence comes from Sterna hirundo, assembly GCA_009819605.1. Classification (NCBI taxonomy): domain Eukaryota; kingdom Metazoa; phylum Chordata; class Aves; order Charadriiformes; family Laridae; genus Sterna; species Sterna hirundo. The sequence goes on along the minus strand of WNMW01000101.1, from coordinate 64,669 downwards.
GCCCAGCTTCCTTCTATAGGGTGCTGTGGGTGCCTGGGTGCCTTCTATAGGGTGCTGTGGGTGCCTGAACACCCTCTATAGGGTGTCGTGGACACCTGGGTGCCTTCTATAGGGTCTCCCAGATGGGTGGATCCCCTCTATAGGGTGCCCCCCCTTGCCCAGCTTCCTTCTATAGGGTGCTCCGGATGCCTGGGTGCCTTCTATAGGGTGCTGTGGGTGCCTGAACGCCCTCTATAGGGTGTCGTGGACACCTGGGTGCCTTCTATAGGGTCTCCCAGATGGGTGGATCCCCTCTGTAGGGTGCCCCCCCTTGCCCAGCTTCCTTCTATAGGGTGCTCCGGATGCCTGGGTGCCTTCTATAGGGTGCTGTGGGTGCCTGAACGGCCTCTATAGGGTGTCGTGGATACCTGGGTGCCTTCTATAGGGTGTTCCAGATGCCTGGGTGCCTTCTATAGGGTGCTCTGGGTGCCTGAACGCCCTCTATAGGGTGTCGTGGACACCTGGGTGCCTTCTATAGGGTCTCCCAGCTGGGTGGATCCCCTCTGTAGGGTGCCCCCCCTTGCCCAGCTTCCTTCTATAGGGTGCTCCGGATGCCTGGGTGCCTTCTATAGGGTGCTCCGGATGCCTGGGTGCCTTCTATAGGGTGCTGTGGGTGCCTGAACGCCCTCTATAGGGTGTCGCGGACACCTGGGTGCCTTCTATAGGGTCTCCCAGATGGGTGGATCCCCTCTGTAGGGTGCCCCCCCCTTGCCCAGCTTCCTTCTATAGGGTGCTCTGGATGCCTGGGTGCCTTCTATAGGGTGCTGTGGGTGCCTGAACGCCCTCTATAGGGTGTCACGGACACCTGGGTGCCTTCTATAGGGTCTCCCAGATGGGTGGATCCCCTCTGTAGGGTGCCCCCCCTTGCCCAGCTTCCTTCTATAGGGTGCTGTGGGTGCCTGGGTGCCTTCTATAGGGTGCTGTGGGTGCCTGAACACCCTCTATAGGGTGTCGTGGACACCTGGGTGCCTTCTATAGGGTCTCCCAGATGGGTGGATCCCCTCTATAGGGTGCCCCCCCTTGCCCAGCTTCCTTCTATAGGGTGCTCCGGATGCCTGGGTGCCTTCTATAGGGTGCTGTGGGTGCCTGAACGCCCTCTATAGGGTGTCGTGGACACCTGGGTGCCTTCTATAGGGTCTCCCAGATGGGTGGATCCCCTCTGTAGGGTGCCCCCCCCTTGCCCAGCTTCCTTCTATAGGGTGCTCCGGATGCCTGGGTGCCTTCTATAGGGTGCTGTGGGTGCCTGAACGGCCTCTATAGGGTGTCGTGGATACCTGGGTGCCTTCTATAGGGTGTTCCAGATGCCTGGGTGCCTTCTATAGGGTGCTCTGGGTGCCTGAACGCCCTCTATAGGGTGTCGTGGACACCTGGGTGCCTTCTATAGGGTCTCCCAGCTGGGTGGATCCCCTCTATAGGGTGCCCCCCCTTGCCCAGCTTCCTTCTATAGGGTGCTCCGGATGCCTGGGTGCCTTCTATAGGGTGCTCCGGATGCCTGGGTGCCTTCTATAGGGTGCTGTGGGTGCCTGAACGCCCTCTATAGGGTGTCGCGGACACCTGGGTGCCTTCTATAGGGTCTCCCAGATGGGTGGATGCCCTCTATAGGGTGCCCCCCCTTGCCCAGCTTCCTTCTATAGGGTGTTGTGGACACCTGGGTGCCTTCTATAGGGTGCTCCGGATGCCTGGGTGCCTTCTATAGGGTGCTGTGGGTGCCTGAACGCCCTCTATAGGGTGTCGTGGACACCTGGGTGCCTTCTATAGGGTGCTCCAGATGCCTGTGTCTCTCATAGTGGCGGGGGGGGGGTTTCCCTGGATGCCTGGGTGCCCCCCAGGACACCTGGGTCCTTCTGGTGGGGGGGGGGGTCCTTGGATGCCTGGGTGCCCCCCCCCCCCCCCAGAGACCTGGGTGCCTTGTCGGGGGGGGTTCCCAGATATCTGGGTGACCCCCCCCGGACGCTTGGGTGTCGTGTCCGTCCGTCCCCCCCCCCCCGCAGGAGGCCTCCCAGCTGCTGCAGATGCTGCAGGCCCTGCACCCCCCCCTCCACATCGACGGCAAGAGCATCAACGTGGAGTTCGCCAAAGGCTCCAAGCGGTGAGGCCACGCCCCCCCCTCCCAGGTCCCGCCCCCACCCCCCAAGCCCCGCCCGCACCCCATAGACCCCGCCCCCTGCCCTTAAATCCAGCCTCCCTCAGTGGGTAGAACCCCTCTGGGGGGAAGAGGCTCAAGCCCCGCCCCCTGGCCCTAAGCCATGCCCCCACCCCAACAAGCCCCGCCCACAACCCATAGGCCATGCCCCCTGCCCCTAAGTCCCGCCCCCCCAGCACCTCTCAGTGGGGAGAACCGCCCTGGGGGGGACCTCAAGCCCCAGCCCCGGTCCTAAACCCCGCCCCCATGCCCTGTCCCTGCCCCATAGACCCCGCCCCCTCTCCTTAAATCCCGCCCCCCAGCACCCCTCTGTGGGTAGAACCCCTCTAGGGGGACCTCAAGCCCTGCCCTCTGGCCCCAAGCCACACCCCCACCCCAGCCAGCCCCGCCCACACTCCAGAGACCCCTCCCACAACCCATAGGCCGTGCCCCCACCCCAAAGTCCCACCCCCCAGCACCCCTCAGAGGTTAAAACCCCTTCGGGGGGCCTCAAGCCCTGCCCCTAAGCCCCACCCCACCCCAAAACCACGCCCACAATGTCCCAAGCCACGCCCACAAGCCCCAAGCCACACCCCCTGCCCCGAGGCCCCCACCCCCCAGGCAAGCTCAGCCAATGGAGCAGCTCTAGGGGAGCCCCTCCCACCCAGGCCCCACCCCCTGTCCCAGGCCCCGCCCCCTCTAAGCCCCACCCCCCTGATGAGGCCCCGCCCCCAGGGAGGTGCAGGGGTCAGGGCCAGGGGAGGGCCCGCCCCGCGCCAGCGCCGCCTCCGTGGCCTCGACTGCCATCGCCGCTGCCCAATGGGCGCTCTCCCAGGTGGGCGGGGCTGGGGGGGAGGCGGGCCAATGAGGGAAGGGGTTGGGGAGGGCCTTGGAAGCTGGGGGCGGGGCTTAGGCAAGGTGGGTGGGGTTTGGACTAGTGGGCAGGGCTCTAATGGAGGGGGAGGGCTTGTAATGGGTGGGCAGGGGCTTAGGGGCATGGGGCGGGGCTTATGACACAGGGGCGGGGCCTGGGGCGGGGCTTAGGTTTGGGGGCAGGGCTTAGACTAAGCAGGTGGGGCTTGGAGGTCTGGGGGCGGTTCTTGTGGTGGGCGGGGCCTATGACCAGGGGTGGGGCCGTAAGGGGCGGGGCTTTGGAGTCGGGGCAGGACTTAGAGCGGTTGGGCGGGGCTTAAGACCTGGGGCGGGGTTTAGAATGACTGGGCAGGACTTGGGGACCGGGGGGCGGGGCTTGAGGGCCTGGGGGGCGGGGGCTTGGGATCTGGGGGCAGGGCTTAGAGCGGGTGGGCGGGGCTTCTTTGGGGGGGCGTGTCCTGACGTGGCCCCGCCCCCTTGTTTCAGGCGGCCCCGGGCGGGGGTGAGAGCACGTGGGCGGGGGGGGAGGAGCCTCCTGCCGACTTCGGCGCCTTCTACCAATCGGAGGAGCCCTTCGCCGGCCCCACCCCCTCCCTCTACGGCGCCGCCTATGTCAAAGGCCCCGCCGCCCCCGCCCCCGGCCCCGCCCTCGCAGGCCCCGCCCCTGCCAAGGCCGATGGCCCCGCCCCCGGTGAGTGGCCCTATAGGGGGGGGACCCAGGTTTGGGGGGGGGGCACCCTACAGAAGGTGTCTGGAGCGCCCTATAGAAGGGACCTAGACATGGGGGGGGGCGCCCTATAGAGGGGACCCAGGTTGGGGGGGGGCACCCTATTGGAGAGAGTCACGTATGGGGGGCACCCTATAGGAGGGACCCACGCGTGGGGGGGCACCTTATAGAGGGGACTGAGGAAGGGGGGGGCACCCTATAGAGAGGACCCAAGAAAGGGGGGGCACCCTATAGAAGGGACCTGGGAGGGGGGGCACCCTATAGAGAGAACCCAGATGGGGGGGGCACTCTATAGAGAGGACCCAAGAAGGGGGGGGCACCCTATAGAAGGGACCCGGGAGGGGGGGGCACCCTATAGAGAGCACCCATACCTTCGGGGGGGCACCCTATAGCTCCCTGCCCCCCCCTCCCTGCAGGCGTGGAGGAGCCGACAGTACCGGGGTTGGACCCCACGGTGGGGGGGGGAGGGGGGGGCACCTTCCCCCGCCCCCCCTCGGGGGCCCCCCCTTACCCATCCCCCACTGCCGACACCCCCGCCGCGACCCCCCCGGGAGCCCCCGCCCAGGTGGGTCCCCCAAAAAATGGGGGGGGGTACCCCAAAAAATGGGGGGAGCCCAAAATTGGGGGGGGACACCCAAAACTGGGGGGGGGGGGGGGGCAAATATGGGGGGTGGGTGAAAAAGAGGGGGACCCAAAAAGTTGGGGGGATCCCAAAATGGGGGGGGGGAGCTCGCAAAAATGCAGTGGGGGGACTCAAATTTGGGGGGGAGCAAAAGTTGGGGGGGGGCCTAAAAGCTTGGGGGGGTCTCTAAAATGGGGGGGCAGAAGGGGGTGGGGGACCCCAAATATTGGGGAGGAACCCACATTGGGGGGGGGGGGGGGCCTAAAATTTTGGGGAGGGGGCAAAATTGGGAGGGGAGTCCCCAAGAACTGGGGAGGGGGTGGGTTTGAAAAGGTTGGGGGGGCCCCAAAAGTGGTGGGGGGGCCCCCAAAAATGGAGGGGGGGGAGGAGCCAAAAACTGTGGGGAAGGCCAAAAATGGGGGGGGGGAAATTGGGGGCATTTGGGGGGGGGGGGGATTAATTTTGGGGGTGCTCCCCCCCACTGCCCCCCCCCAGACCTACGCGGGGCCCCTCAAGGCCGAGACCCCCAACCCGACCCCCAGCGGGCCCCCCCCGGCCACCCCCCCCAGCTCCGAGCCCTATGGCCAGTATCGTGAGTTGGGGGGGGGGGTCCTGGGGGAGTTTTTGGGGGGGTTTAGGGGTCTGGGGGGGGTTTTTTGGGGGTCTGAGGGGGGGGTTCTGGGGGGGGGGCATATTGGGGGGTCTGAAGAGGAGTTGGGGGGGTCTATGGGGGTCCTGGGGGGTTTTGGGGGTCTGAAGGGGGGGTTTGGGGGGGTCTGGGAGGGGGTTTGGGGGTTTTGGGGGGGTTTAGGGGCTGGGGGGGGGGCCCTGGGGGGGGTTTTGGGGGGGGGGGGGGCGGCTAGTGGGGGTCCTGGGAGGGGTTTCGGGGGGGCGGGGGGGTCTGTGGGGTTTGGGGGGGGGGGGGGTCTATGGGGTCCTGGGGGGGGGGGTGGGAATTGGGGGGTGTCGGAGGTTTTTGAGGGGGGCCTCCAAATTTTAGGGGGGGGTGTCCTAAAATTTTGGGGGGCCCCCCCTTGACTTGACATCCCCCCCCCCACCTGTTTTTTGCCCCCCCCCCAGCGGTGCCGGACGTCTCCACTTACCAGTACGACGAGACCTCGGGCTACTACTACGACCCCCTCACTGGCCTCTACTACGACCCCCACTCCCAGGTTGGGGGGGCGGGGGGGGGCCGGGGGGGGGGGGGGGATGTTTTTTGGGTCCCTCCCCCCAGCAGGTCAAATTTTGGGTGAAAACCCCGTCGTTTTGGGGCTAAAAACCTCCTTCTAAGGCTGCAAGGGGGGTTTGGGGTGAAAAATGGGGATTTTTGGGGCCGTGGAAGGGGGTATTTGGGGAGGAATTGAGTGTTTTTGGGGGGGGGGGGGGTGTTTGGGTGTGTGTCATCCCCCCCCCCCCCCAACAGGTCAAATTTTGGGCGAAAGAAACGCAATTTTGGGGCCAAACCCCTCCTTTTAAGGCCGCGAGGGGGTTTTGGGGTGAAAAACGGGGATTTTGGGGCAGCGGAAGCGGGTATTTGGGGGGGAATCGGTTTTGGGGGTGGGGGGGATTTTGGGGGGGTTTTGGGGGGGTTTTGGGGTGTGTACCCCCCCGCAGGTCAAGTTTTGGGTGAAAAAAACCCCGATTTCGGGGCTAAAAAGTTCCTTTTCAGGCTACGGGGCGGTTTTGGGGTGGAAAACGAGGATTTTGGGGCCGTGGAAGGGGGTATTTGGGGGGGAATTGAGTGGTTTTGGGGGTCCAGGAGCCAACTTTGGTAGTCCAGGGTCTAATTTTGGTGGTCCAGGGGCCAACTTTGGGGGTCCCAGGGCCAATTTTGAGGGTCCCAGGTCTGATTTTGGTGGTCCCAGGGCCAATTTTGCTGGTCCGGGGGCCAGTTTTGGTGATCCAGGGTCTGATTTTGGTGGCCCAAGGGCCAATTTTAAGGGTGCAGAGTCTGATTATTGGTGTCCCGGGGCCAATTTTGGTGGTCCAGGGTCTGATTTTGGTGGTCCAGGGGCCAGTTTTGGTGGTCCGGGGTCTGATTTTAGGGGTCCCGGGTCTGATTTTGGTGGTCCCGGGGCCAATTTTGTGGGTTCAGGGCTGATTTTGGTGGTCCCGGGGCCAGTTTTGCCGGTCCGGGGGCTGATTTGGGGGGTCCCAGGTCTGATTTTGGTGGTCCCAGGGCCAATTTTGGTGGTCCGGGGGCCAGTTTTGGTGATCCAGGGTCTGATTTTGGTGGCCCAAGGGCCAATTTTAAGGGTGCAGAGTCTGATTATTGGGGTCCCGGGACCAATTTTGGTGGTCCAGGGTCTGATTTTGGTAGTCCAGGGGCCAGTTTTGGTGGTCCGGGGTCTGATTTTAGGGGTCCCAGGTCTGATTTTGGTGGTCCTGGGCCCAATTTTGTGGGTTCAGGGCTGATTTTGGTGGTCCGGGGGCCAGTTTGGTAGCGCAGGGCCAATTTTGGTGGTCCCGGGGCCAATTTTGCCGGTCCAGGGGCTGATTTGGGGGGTCCCAGGTCTGATTTTGGTGGTCCCAGGGCCAATTTTGGTGGTCCGGGGGCCAGTTTTGGTGATCCAGGGTCTGATTTTGGTGGCCCAAGGGCCAATTTTAAGGGTGCAGAGTCTGATTATTGGGGTCCCGGGGCCAATTTTGGTGGTCCAGGGTCTGATTTTGGTAGTCCAGGGGCCAGTTTTGGTGGTCCAGGGTCTGATTTTAGGGGTCCCGGGTCTGATTTTGGTGGTCCCGGGGCCAATTTTGTGGGTTCAGGGCTGATTTTGGTGGTCCGGGGGCCAGTTTGGTAGCGCAGGGCTGATTTTGGTGGTCCCGGGGCCAATTTTGCCGGTCCAGGGGCTGATTTGGGGGGTCCCAGGTCTGATTTTGGTGGTCCCAGGGCCAATTTTGGTGGTCCGGGGGCCAGTTTTGGTGATCCAGGGTCTGATTTTGGTGGCCCAAGGGCCAATTTTAAGGGTGCAGAGTCTGATTATTGGGGTCCCGGGGCCAATTTTGGTGGTCCAGGGTCTGATTTTGGTGGTCCAGGGGCCAGTTTTGGTGGTCCGGGGTCTGATTTTAGGGGTCCCGGGTCTGATTTTGGTGGTCCTGGGCCCAATTTTGTGGGTTCAGGGCTGATTTTGGTGGTCCCGGGGCCAATTTTGGTGGTCCAGGGTCTGATTTTGGTGGTCCGGGGCTCAGTTTTGGTGGTCCAGGGCTGATTTTGGTGGTCCAGGGGCCGATTTTGGTGGTCCGGGGGCCGATTTTGGGGCTCCGGGGGGTGTTTTGGGGGGGGGGTGTGGTGGTGTCCCCTTTTTGGGGTGCCCCCCACCCTGACACCCCCCCCCCTCCAGTACTACTACGACGCGGGGGCCGCCCAGTATCTCTACTGGGACGGGGAGCGACGCACCTACCTGGCGGCCCCCCCTGCCGAGCCCCCCCCCGGCCCCCCCGGCCCCGCCGGCCCCCCCAAGGAACCCAAGGACAAGAAGGAGAAGCACAAGACCAAGACGGCTCAGCAGGTCAGCACCCATGGGTGCTACCCCCCCCACACCGCCCACCCCCCCCACATGGCACCCTGAGGGGTCGCAGAACCCGCCCCCCCCCCCCCGTAGCACCCCGGGGTGCCTATAGACCCCCCCAAAAGCACCCATGGATCTCTACAGACCCCCCCCAAATAGCACCCATAAGTCCCCATAGACCCCAAAAGCACCCCTGGGTGCTGAGAGACCCCCCGTGGCACCCGTGGGTGTCCATAGAGCCCCCCCAATAGCACCCATGGGTGCTCGGAGACCCCCCCAAAAGTGCCCATGGGTGCCCTTAGACCCCCAACAGCACCCGTGGGTGCTCAGAGACCCCCCGGAGACCCCGCGGTTCCCCACCCACCCCAGGGGTCTCCCCCTACTGCAGCAGCACCCACGGGTCCCCACCCACACCGGTAGCCCCCGTGGGTGCCCCCCAACCCAACAGCCCCCGTGGGTGCCCGTAGACCCCCAGCAGCACCCATGGGTGCTCTTAGACCCCCCAGGAGACCCCGCGGTTCCCCACCCGCCCCAGGGGTCTCCACTCCCTCTATCAGCCCCCGTGAACCTGTGTAGATCCCAGTAGCCCCCGCGGGTGCCCGTAGACCCCCCCAGCAGCACCCATGGGTGCCCCCCCCCAACCCCCCCCCCCCCAGATCGCCAAGGACATGGAGCGGTGGGCGCGCAGCCTCAACAAGCAGCGGGAGAGCGGGCGCAGCGCCGGGCCCCCCCCGCCCCCCCGCGAGGACGAGCGGCGCGAGGCGGCCGCTGCCGACGCCGGCTACGCCATCCTGGAGAAGAAGGTGGCACCCATGGGTGCTGGGGGGGGGCGCGGGGGGGGGGGTTTAAGAGGAATTAGGGGCGCTACGGTGAGGGGCTATGGGTGCCACGGGGTGTTGGGGGGGGGAACTATAGGTGCTGGGGGGTGCTATGGGTGCTGGGGCAGGGTTATGGGTGCTATGGGGGGGGGCTATGGGTGCCATGGGGTGCTGGGGGGGGGAACTATAGGTGCTGGGGGGTGCTATGGGTGCTGGGGGGGGGTTATGGGTGCTATGGGGGGGGGGCTATGGGTGCCATGGGGTGTTGGGGGGGGTTATAGGTGCTTGGGGGGGGGGGGTGTGGGTGCCATGGGGGGGGGGCTATGGGTGCCATGGGGTGCTGGGGGGGGGAACTATAGGTGCTGGGGGGTGCTATGGGTGCTGGGGGGGGGTTATGGGTGCTATGGGGGGGGGCTATGGGTGCCATGGGGTGTTGGGGGGGGTTATAGGTGCTTGGGGGGGGATGTGTGGGTGCCATGGGGGGGGGCTATGGGTGCCATGGGGTGCTGGGGGGGGGAACTATAGGTGCTGGGGGGTGCTATGGGTGCTGGGGGGGGGGTTATGGGTGCTATGGGGGGGGGCTATGGGTGCCATGGGGTGTTGGGGGGGGTTATAGGTGCTTGGGGGGGGGGGGGTGTGGGTGCCATGGGAGGGGGGCTATGGGTGCCATGGGGTGCTGGGGGGGGGAACTATAGGTGCTGGGGGGTGCTATGGGTGCTGGGGGGGGGTTATGGGTGCTATGGGGGGGGGCTATGGGTGCCATGGGGTGTTGGGGGGGGTTATAGGTGCGTGGGGGGGGGGGGGGCGGGTGCCATGGGGGGGGGGGCTATGGGTGCCATGGGGTGCTGGGGGGGGGGAACTATAGGTGCTGGGGGGTGCTATGGGTGCTGGGGGGGGGTTATGGGTGCTATGGGGGGGGGGCTATGGGTGCCATGGGGTGTTGGGGGGGTTATAGGTGCTTGGGGGGGGGGGTGTGGGTGCCATGGGGGGGGGGCTATGGGTGCCATGGGGTGCTGGGGGGGGGGAACTATAGGTGCTGGGGGGTGCTATGGGTGCTGGGGGGTGGGGTTATGGGTGCTGGGGGGGGGGTTATGGGTGCTATGGGGGGGGGCTATGGGTGCCATGGGGTGCTGGGGGGGGGCTATGGGTGCCATAGGGTGCTGGGGGGGGGGCTATGGGTGCCATGGAGAAGTTATAGGTGCCGTGGCGGGGGGGCTCTGGGCGCGGTGGGGACCCCATGGGGCTCCACAACACCCCCCCCCGCCTCAGCACCCATGGGTGCCCCTCCTGACCCCCCCCCCCCCCCCCCCCCGCCCCCCCCCCCCCCCGCAGGGTGCCCTGGCCGAGCGGCAGCACCCCCCCATGGAGCTGCCCAAACTGGTGGGCGACGAGCGGCTGGTGAGACCCCCCCCGACACCTGGGTGCCCCCCCCCCCCAGGGTGCCTGCACCCATGGGTGCCCCCATGCCCCCTCCCCCTTCATCCCCAAAATCCCGGGTCCCCCCCCAAATCCTGGGTCGTCGTGTCCCCCCCCCCCCCCACTCCTGGGTGCTCCCCCCCTTCCCCCCCAGGTGCCTGAACCCATGGGTGACCCCCCCGACTCCTGGGTGCCCCCCACCTAAAACCCCCCAGTTCCCCCCCCAAACCCCTCCCCTAGTCCCCCCCAGAACCCCTTTGAACCCCCCCAGTCTCCCCCCCAAAGCCCTCCAGGACCCCCCCCCAGTCCCCCCAGAACCCCTTTAGACCCCCCCAGTCCCCCCCAAACCCCTCCAGGACCCCCCCCCAGTCCCCCCAGAACCCCTTTAGACCCCCCCCAGTCCCCCCTAAACCCCTCCAGGCCCCCCCCCCCCAGACCCCCCAGAACCCCTTTAGACCCCCCCAAACCCCTCCAGGACCCCCCCCAGTCCCCCCAGAACCCCTTTAGACCCCCCCAGTCCCCCCTAAACCCCTCCAGGACCCCCCCCAGTCCCTCCAGAACCCCTTTAGACCCCCCCAAACCCCTCCAGGACCCCCCCCAGTCCCCCCAGAACCCCTTTAGACCCCCCCAGTCCCCCCCCAACCCCCTCCAGGACCCCCCCCAGTCCCCCCAGAACCCCTTTAGACCACCCCCAGTCCCCCCCAAACCCCCTCCAGGACCCCCCCCAGTCCCTCCAGAACCCCTTTAGACCCCCCCAACCCCCCCCAAACCCCTCCAGGACCCCCCCCAGTCCCCCCAGAACCCCTTTAAACCCCCCCAAGCCCCACCCCCCCCCCACCCAGGACCCATCTAAACCCCCCCCCTTTTTTTTTTTTTTTTTCTCTCCCCTACCCCCCCCCCCCCAGAGCCCCCCCCGGGGCCTGGTGGCCGCCTACAGCGGGGAGAGCGAGAGCGAGGAAGAGGGGGAGCGGGGGGGCGGGGGGGGCCCCGAGCGGCCGGGGGAGCCCCCCCTCACCGACTGGCACAAGCTGGCCTGCCTGCTCTGCCGCCGCCAGTTCCCCAGTAAGGAGGCCCTGCTCCGCCACCAGCAGCTCTCCGGCCTCCACAAGGTAACCCCCCCCCCCGAAAAATTCCGTATTCCTTCCCCCCCCCCCCAAAAAAAAATATTTGGGGACACCCCTCCCCACCCCAAGGTGTCGGGGACCCGCTTCGGGGGCTGGAAACGGTACTTACAGGGGGTCTGGGGGCTCTTAAAGAGGTTTTTGGGGATGTTGGGGTCCCCCTAAAGGTTTTAGGGGACCCCCCCCCTTGAGAAATTGGGACACCCCCACCCCCCAAAATTTGGGGGGGGCACCCAAGGTGTCGGGGACCCGCTTCGGGGGCTGGAAACGGTACTTAAAGGGGGTCTGGGGGCTCTTAAAGAGGTTTTTGGGGGTGTTGGGGTCCCACTAAAGGTTTTAGGGACCCCCCCCGATATGGGGGACCCCCCCCTTGAGAAATTGGGACACACCCCCCCCCAAAATTTGGGGGGGCACCCAAGGTGTCGGGGACCCGCTTCGGGGGCTGGAAACGGTACTTAAAGGGGGTCTGGGGGCTCTTAAAGAGGTTTTTGGGGGTGTCGGGGTCCCACTAAAGGTTTTAGGGACCCCCCCCCCGATATGGGGGACACCCCCCCCTTGAGAAATTGGGACACACACACCCCCCCCCAAAATTTGGGGGGGGCACCCATAGATGGTGGGAAGCCTCTTTGGGGGCTGGAAATGGCACTTAAAGGGGGGTTTTGGGGGCTCTTTGAGGGAGTTTTGGGACCCCCTGATTTGGGGGACCCCCCCGTCCCCTTTGGGGTCTTGGAGACCCCCCCTCAGATTTTGGAGACCCCCCCCAAAATTTGGGGGGGCACCCAAGGTGTCGGGGACCCCCTTTGTGGGCTGGAGATGGCACTTCGGGGCGGGTGTTGGGGGCTCTTTAAGGGGGTTTTGGGACCCCCTGATTTGGGGGAACCCCCCCCCTTTGGGGTTTTGGGGACCCCCCCAAATTTTGGGGACACCCCACCCCCCGATAACGGGGTGTCATGTCCTGTGTCCCCCCCCCGCAACAGCAAAACCTGGAGCTGCAGCGCCGGAGCCACCCGCCCCCCCCCGAGGGGCTGGAGAGGGGGGACATGGAGGTTGGTGGGGGGGGGGGCACCCATGGGAGCTGGGGGGGGGGGGGAAGTGGGGGGGGCATTTATGGGTGCGGGGGGGGGGGGGGGTCATCTATGGAGTGGGGGGGGGGGACCCATGGGGCTGGGGGGGGGGGCCCTATGGCGTGCTGGGGGTGTCATCCATGAGGTGGGGGGGGGGCACCCATGGGGCTGGGGGGGTCATCTATGGGGTGGGGGGCACCTATGGGTGCAGGGGGGGGAAATGATGGGGTGCTGGGGGGCACCTATAGGTGCTGGGGGGGCTCTGTGGGGGGCACCCATGGGGGGCACTTATGGGGTGCTGGGGAGGTTATTTATAGGGTGGGGGGGCACCTATGGGGCTGGGGGGGGGGGGGCTCTGGGGGGGCACCCATGGGGGGGGCATCTCTGGGGTGCTGGGGGGGCACCTATGGGGGGCTACTTATGGGGCTGGGGGACCCCCATGTGGGCTTTGGGGGGGCACCTATGGGTTTGGGGGGGGGCACCCATGGGTGCTGCTCCCCCCCCCCCCCGATGAAGTACCGGGACCGCGCTGCCGAGCGCCGGGAGAAACAGGGGGGGCCCGACCCCCCCGAACCCAAGAGGCGCAAATTTGGGGGGCCCCCCCTCACCCCAGGGTGAGCACCCACCGACACCCCCCCCACCCACCCAAGGGTGCCCCGGGGGTGGGGGACGGACCCCAAATTGGGGGGGGGGGGGGGGCGGGGAAAAATGGGCGAAGGGACACCAAAAATGGGTGCTATGGGGTGGGGGGGGCCAAAAATGGGGTGGGGGGCCCCAAAAGTGGGTGGGGGGACCCCAAAAATGGGTGCTATGGGGTGGGGGGGGCCAAAAATGGGGTGGGGGGCCCCAAAAGTGGGTGGGGGGACCCCAAAAATGGGTGCTATGGGGTGGGGGGGGCCCAAAAATGGGTGCTATGGGGTGGGGGGGGCCAAAAAATGGGTGCTGAGGACCCAAAAATGGGTAGAGGGACCCCAAAAGTGGGTGAAGGGACCCCAAAAGTGGGTGCTATGGGGGTGGGTGGGGGGCCCAAAAATGGGGTGGGGGACCCCAAAAATGGGTGCTATGGGGTGGGGGGGGGCCAAAAATGGGTGGGGGGAGCCCAAAAATGGGTGCTGAGGACCCAAAAATGGGTAGAGGGACCCCAAAAGTGGGGGGGGACCCCAAAAGTGGGTGGGGGGACCCCAAAAATGGGTGCTATGGGGTGGGGGGGGGGCCAAAAATGGGTGGGGGGAGCCCAAAAATGGGTGCTGAGGACCCAAAAATGGGTAGAGGGACCCCAAAAGTGGGGGGGGACCCCAAAAGTGGGTGCTATGGGGGGGGTGGGGCAAAATGGGGTGGGGGGGACCCCAAAAGTGGGTGCTATGGGGGGGGGTTGGGGGCCCAGAAGTGGGGTGCTGTGGGTCCTGTGTCCCCCCCTGCCCCATAAGTGACACATCCCCCCCCCCCCCCCCCCCGATGCCGCAGGGAGCTGGAGGGGCCCCTCCCCCGCGAGCCCCCCCCGGGGTGTCGCCTCCCGCAGGGGGGGGGCTGGAAGGAGGGGGGGGGCACTGGGAGGCGGCGGATGGAGGTGAGGGGACAGCGGGGACATCCGGGGGGGGGGGACATCGGGGGGGACACGGGGACATGGGGACGGGGGGGGGGAAGAGGGGGGATGTGGGGGGGGCGTGGGGGGGGGGGGCGTGGGGACATCGGGGGGGACATGGGGGGCATGGGGGGGGGACATGGGGGACATTGGGGATATCAGGGGACACAGGGATGGGGGGGGGGACACTGGTGACACGGGGGGTGGGGGGGGGTGGGGGGGGGTGTCACCCCCTGTGACCCTTCTGTTGTTCCCCCCCCAGGCCCCCGCCCGGCCCCGCCCCGGGGGGGTGACACGCTTCAGCGAGGGACCCTGAGGACACCCCCCCCCCAAAGGCCACCACCCCTTTGGGGACCCCCCCCCCACCATTGGGGACACCCCCCCCCCTTGGGGACATCCCCCTCCCCCAAAAATGGGGCCCCCCCCCCCAAAAATGGGCGATTTCACCCCAGGAATGGGTGGCCCCCTCCAAAAAATGGGTGACTCCCCCCCAAAAATGGGTGCTCCCCCCCCAAAATCTGTGATTCACCCCCCCCAAAAATGGGGGATTTCACCCCAAAAATGGGTGGCCCCCCCCCCCAAAAATGGGTGCCCCCCCGAAAATGGGTGCCCCCCCGAATGTCGGCGATTCGCCCCCCCAAAAATGGGTGCAGCTCCCCAAAAATGGGGGATTTCACCCCCAAATTGGGTGCCCCCCCCCCCCCAAATGGCTGTTACCGTCCCCTACCCCCCCCCCCCCCCCCCCCCCCCCCCCCCCCCCCGGGTGTTTTTTTTGGTTGTTTTTTAAATAAACGGGTGAAAAAATGCGGAATTTGGGACCGGAATTGATGGGGGGGGGGGGGAGGGGCAGGGTGCCTTCCTGTGGGTGGGGGTGCCCCCCCCGCCCCTCCCCCCACTTCCCCCTTTGGGGGGGGGGGGGGAGGGGCAGATTTTTGTTCCCCCCCCCCCCAACGATGGCGCCGGCCAGGCTGCTGCTGCCGCTGCTCTGGGCCGCCCTGATGGGCCCCGTCGGTAACTGGGAGGCACTGGGAGGGACTGGGAGGATACTGGGAGGGACTGGGAGTGGACTGGGAAGCACTGGGAGGGACTGGGAGGATACTGGGAGGGACTGGGAGTGGACTGGGAAGCACTGGGAGGGACTGGGTGGATACTGGGAGGGACTGGGAGTGGACTGGGAAGCACTGGGAAGGACTGGGAATGGACTGGGAAGCACTGGAAGGGCACTGGGGGGCTACCGGGAAGGACTGGGAATAGACTGGGGGTAACTGGGAGGGACTGGGAGTGACTGGGAAGCACTAGGAGGGACTGGGAGGATACTGAGAGGGACTGGGAATAGACTGGGGGTAACTGGGAGTGACTGGGAAGCACTAGGAGGGACTGAGGGGCTACTGGGAGGGACTGGGAATGGATTGGGACGGACAGGGAATGGACTGGTGTGGACTGGGAGGGACTGGGAAGGGTTTGGGGGGGACTGGGAAGGACTGGGAGGTACTGGGAGGGACTGGGAAGCACAAGGAAGGACTGGGGGGCTACTGGGAGGGACTGGGAATGGATTGGGAGGGATGGGGAATGGACTGGGAAGGACTGGGAAGCTACTGGGAGGGACTGGGAATGGACTGGGAAGCACTGGGAGGGACTGGAAGGGCTGGGAGACTGTGAAAACTGGGAGGACTGGGAGGGATTGGGATGGATTGGGGGCTACTGGGAGGGGCTAGGAATGGACTGTGAGGGACTGGGAATGGATTGGGAGGGACTGGGGGGCTACTGGGAGGAACTGGGAGGGGATTGGGGGGCATTGGGAGGGGATTAAAGGGCACTGGGAGGGACTGGGAGGGACTGGGAATCACTGGGAGGGACTGGGAATGGACTGGGAGGGACTGGGGGGCTATTGGGAGGGACTGGGAAGCACTGGGAGGGACTGGGAGGGGACTGGAATGTCCTGGGAAGCAGGGGGGGCACTGGGAGGGCACTGGGGGTCTACTGGAGATGACTGGGAAGTGGCTGGGGGGCTACTGGGATGGACTGGGAGGCACTGGGAGGAACTGGGAGGGGCTGGGGGGCATACTGGGATGACTGGGAGGGGCTGGCTTGGAGCACTGGGAGGGACTGGGGGGGGCACTGGGGGATACTGGGAGGCACTGGGAGGCACTGGGAGCCACTGGGGCCCCCACATGCCCCCGCCCCCCCAGCCGCCACACCCGTGTGGTGCTTCACCCGATTGGAGGAGGAGGGGGGGGGCGGGGCCTGCGGCCAGCCCCTCGTCGAGGAGCCCGTCCCATTGGCCGACTGCTGCCTCAACCCTGCCTACGGCTACAAGCTCCGCCCCCACGGCCACTGCCACACCTGCCGGTGAGCCACGCTCCACCCCCCGGCCACGCCCACCCCCGGCCCTGCCTGGGTGACGGTGGGTGTCACTGGGTGGGGCTGGGTGACATCAGGGGCCACTGGGCGTCACCAGGGCCACCAAGTGCCACCGGTTGCCATTGGGTGCCATCAGGGCCACCAAGGCCACCAGGGACCACTGATTGCTATTGGGTGCCATCAGGGCCACCAAGTGCTGTTGGGTGCCACCAGTTGCCATTGGGTGCCACCAAGTGCTTCCAGTTGGGTGCCATTGGGTGCCACCAGGGCCACCAAGCGCCACCAGGTGCCACTGGCTGACCTTGGGTGCCACTGAGTGCCACCAGGTGCCATTGGAGGCCGTTGGGTGCCACCAGCTTCCGTTGAGTAGCCACCAGGTGCCACCGGCTGACCTTGGGTGCCATTGAGTGCCACCAGGTGCCATTGGAGGCCGTTGGGTGCCACCAGCTCCCGTTGAGTGCCACCAGGTGCCACCGGCTGACCTTGGGTGCCATTGAGTGCCACCAGGTGCCATTGGAGGCCGTTGGGTGCCACCAGCTTCCGTTGAGTAGCCACCAGGTGCCACCGGCTGACCTTGGGTGCCATTGAGTGCCACCAGGTGCCATTGGAGGCCGTTGGGTGCCACCAGCTCCCGTTGAGTGCCACCAGGTGCCACCGGCTGACCTTGGGTGCCACTGAGTGCCACCAGGTGCCATTGGAGGCCGTTGGGTGCCACCAGCTCCCGTTGAGTGCCACCAGGTGCCACTGGCTGACCTTGGGTGCCATTGAGTGCCACCAGGTGCCATTGGAGGCCATTGAGTGCCATTGAGTGCCACCAGGTGCCACCGGCTGACCTTGGGTGCCATTGAGTGCCACCAGGTGCCATTGGAGGCCGTTGGGTGCCACCAGCTCCCGTTGAGTAGCCACCAGGTGCCACCGGCTGACCTTGGGTGCCACTGAGTGCCACCAGGTGCCATTGGAGGCCGTTGGGTGCCACCAGCTCCCGTTGAGTGCCACCAGGTGCCACCGGCTGACCTTGGGTGCCATTGAGTGCCACCAGGTGCCATTGGAGGCCGTTGGGTGCCATTGAGTGCCACCAGGTGCCACCGGCTGACCTTGGGTGCCACTGAGTGCCACCAGGTGCCATTGGAGGCCGTTGGGTGCCACCAGCTCCCGTTGAGTGCCACCAGGTGCCACCGGCTGACCTTGGGTGCCATTGAGTGCCACCAGGTGCCATTGGAGGCCGTTGGGTGCCACCAGCTTCCGTTGAGTGCCACCAGGTGCCACCGGCTGACCTTGGGTGCCATTGAGTGCCACCAGGTGCCATTGGAGGCCGTTGGGTGCCACCAGCTTCCGCTGAGTGCCACCAGGTGCCACCGGCTGACCTTGGGTGCCACTGAGTGCCACCAGGTGCCATTGGAGGCTGTTGGGTGCCATTGAGTGCCACCAGGTGCCACCGGCTGACCTTGGGTGCCATTGAGTGCCACCAGGTGCCATTGGAGGCCGTTGGGTGCCACCGGCTCCCGCTGAGTGCCACCAGGTGCCACCAGGCGCCACCGGAGGCCAGCGGGTGCCCCCTGTCCCCAGCCAGGGCGCGTGGGGACCCTGGGGACCCTGGACCAGCTGCTCGGTGACCTGCGGGGAGGGGACCCAGCGACGGGGACGGAGCCGCAGCCCCGGAGGGGACGGGGACAGGAGAGAGTGGCAGCTGCGAGCGTGTCACCTCCCCTGCTGTCCCGGTGGGACACAGGGGAGACACTGGGGGACACGGGGGACAATGGGGGGGACATTGGGGACATTGGGGGACATGGGCGGGACGTGGGGAAATTGGGGTCAATGGGGGGACGTTGGGCACATGGGGGACATTGGGGGACATGGGGGGGACACGGGGACAATGGGGGGACGTTGGGGGACATGGGGGACATTGGGGACATTGGGGATGTGGGGGGGACACGGGGACAATGGGGGGACATTGGGGGACATGGGGGACATTGGGGACATTGGGGATGTGGGGGGGACACGGGGACAATGGGGGGACATTGGGGGACATGGGGGACATTGGGGACATTGGGGGACATGGGGGGGACATGGGGACAATGGGGGGACATTGGGGGACATTGGGGACATTGGGGACATTGGGGGACATGGGGGGGACACGGGGACAATGGGGGGACATTGGGGGACATTGGGGACATTGGGGACATTGGGGGACATGGGGGGGACACGGGGACAATGGGGGGACATTGGGGGACATGGGGGACATTGGGGACATTGGGGATGTGGGGGGGACACGGGGACATGAGGGAATTGGGGACAGTGGGAGGACATGGGGGACATTGGGGTCAATGGGGGGACATTGGGCACATGGGGGACATTGGGGATGTGGGGGGGACACGGGGACAATGGGGGGACATTGGGGGACATTGGGGACATTGGGGATGTGGGGGGGACACGGGGACAATGGGGGGACGTTGGGGGACATGGGGGACATTGGGGTCAATGAGGGGACATGGGGGGACGCTGGGGGACAGGGGGACATTGGGGACATTTGGGGACAATGGGAGGAGATGGGGGGGCAAGGGGGGGACATGGGGGACATTGGGGTCAATGGGGGGACGTGGGGGGACGCTGGGGGACAGGGGGACATTGGGGACATTTGGGGACAATGGGAGGACATGGGGGGGCAAGGGGGGGACATGGGTGGCACGGGGGACATTTGGGGACATTGGGGGGACATCGGAGAGGTGGGGGGACAATGGGGGACATTTGGGGACATGGGGGAGACATGGGGGGGGGACTTAGGGGGCCATTGGGGACGAGGGGGACACGACATACGGGGACATGGGGGGGGGCATGGAGGGGACATCAGAGGGACATTGGGGGGGGGGACACGGGAGACGGGGGGGGGACGAGGGGGGACATTGGGACATGCGGGACATTGGGGCCGTGGGGGGGGGCCATGGGGACATCGGGGGACACGGAGGGGCCGTGGGGGGGCGGGGGGCGCCCCCTGTGACCCCCGTGTCGTGTGTGTGTGTGTCCCCCCCCCCCGCTGTCCCCAGAGCCGGGGGGCTGGTCGCCCTGGTCGCCCTGGACCAGCTGCTCGGTGACGTGCGGGGAGGGGGCGCAGGGGAGGAGCCGCCTCTGCTCCCACCCCCCCCCCAGCTGCGGGGGGGGCTGCGGGCCGGGGGGGGGCCAGGAGACCCGGATGTGCCAGGAGGGACCGCCCACCTGTCCGGGTGAGGGGGGGGCAGGGGCGGGGGGGGGGGGGACGGGGGGGAGGAGGCCGAAGGCTGGGGGGGAGGGGTTTGGGGGGGGGGGGTGTCGGATGATGATGACGGGGGGGGGGGGGAAGATCGAAGGGGGGGGGGGCAGGGCTGACCCCTGACCCCCCCGTCTTTCTCTCCCCCCCCCCCCATTTTTGCTCCTCCCACCCACCCCCCCCGCGCAGTGGGGGGCGCGTGGGGCGCGTGGGGCCCGTGGGGGCGCTGCGGGGGGACCTGCCGGCGGGAGGGGGGGGGGGCCGGGGGGGGACACCCCCAGCCGCAGCCGGAGCCGTCGCTGCGATTCCCCCCCCCCTTCCCTCCACCCCCCCGGCGCCCCCTGCCCCGGGGAAGCCGTGGAGAGCCAGCCCTGCCCCGGCCTGCCCCCCTGCCCCGGTGAGGGGGGGCAACATGGGGGGCTGGGGGGGGGTCCCAGGGTTGGGGGGGGGGGGGGAGAAGGGGGGGGCATATGGGGCGGGGGGGGGCGGCCAGGAGTGGCGGGGGGGGAGTTGGGGGGATGCCAGGGGTGAGGGGGGGGGTGTCAGTAACGGGGGGGGGGGGGGGGGCAGGAGTGGGGGGGGGGGTTCCAGGGGTGGGGTGGGGGGAAATGGGGGTGGGGGGTCAATGGCGGGGGGGGACGGACAGACACGGACATTGGGTGGGGGTCGAGGGGGGGCACGGAGCGGGGCTGGGGGGGGGGGTCCCAGGGGTGGGGGTTGGGGGGAGAAGGGGAGGGATATGCGGCGGGGGGGGGGGGGGGCAGGAGGGGGGGGAGCTGGGGGGGTCCCGGGGGGGGGGGACCCAGGAGTGGGGGGGGTGGGGGGAGGGTCCCAGGGGTCCGTCCCAGGGGGGGTTCAGTGGTTGGGGGGCGAAAGGGAGGTTCAAGGTGGGGGGGGGGTCTGACAACGCCCCCCCCCCCCCCCCTCCCGGCAGAGGACGGCGCGTGGGGGGCGTGGTCGGCCACCGCCCCCTGCCCGGTGACGTGCGGGCTGGGGGCGGTGACGCAGAGCCGCGCCTGCGACGCGCCCCCCCCCCGCTACGGCGGCCGCGGCTGCCCCGGCAACGCCACGCGCCGCGCGGTCTGCGGGCCCCGGGGGGCGTGTCCCGGTGAGAGGGCGGGGCCTCGGGGGAAGGGGGGGCGGGGCTTGTGGGGGGTGGCTTCGGAGGAGGGGGCGCGGCCTCGGGGGAAGGGGGGCGGGGCTTGAGGGAGGGGGCTCGGTCTGCTCTCCGGTGGAGGCGTGGCCTGAGGGGATGAATGGGACGGGGAGGGGGCGGGGCTTGAAGGAGGGGGCGCGGCCTGTTAGGATGAACGGGGCTGGGAGGGGCGGGGCTTTGAGAAGGGGCGGGGTTTTGAGAAGGGGCGGGGCCTGAGGGGATGAATGGGACTGGGAAGGGCGGGGTCTGGGGCGTGGCGTGGCCTAAAGGGGGCGTTGCCTGGGAGGGGCCACCCCCACTGTGTTGCCCCCCAAGTGTGGGTCGGGAGGGGGGGGGGCTATGGGTCACATCGGCCCCCCCCAACCCCCCCCCGCTATGGGGCAGCCACCCCATAACGACCCCAGTGGTGCCCCCCCCAAGTGTGGGTCAGGGGGATTTATGGGGCTACCCCCCCCCCCGACTCCCCTTCCCCCCCCCCCCCAGACCTGGTGCACTGGGGGCCGTGGGGCACCTGGACCCCCTGCGAGCGGCGCTCGTGGGGCAGCATCAGCTGCCAGCCCGCCCCCGGGCAGCAGAAGCGGACGCGGGAATGTGTGGGGCGCAGCCGGGGGGGGCCCCCCCTGCCCCACCCAGGAGGGGGTCGGCACCATCCAGCTCCGCGCCTGCTACAACGTCCAGCACTGCCTGCGTGAGCCACCCCATAGCTGCCCCATAGCTGCCCTATGGAACCTTATAGAGCCCTATAGAACCCTATAGCTGCCCTTTGGGACCCTGTAGAGCCCTATAGCTGCCCCATAGCGCCCCACAGCTGCCCTGTGGAGCCCTATAGCTGCCCCTATAGAACCTTGTGGAGCCCTATGGCTGCCCTACGGAACCTTAAAGGGCCCTGTAGCACCCTATAGCTGCCCTATGGAACCCTATAGCACCCTATAGCTGCCCTATGGAATCTTATAGAGCCCTATAGCTGCCCCATTGTGCCCCATAGCTGCCCTATGGAACCTTACAGAACCCTATAGTGCCCTATAGCTGCCCTATGGAACCCTATAGCACCCTATAGCTGCCCCATGGAACATTATAGAGCCCTATAGCTGCCCCATAGTGCCCTATAGCTGCCCTATGGAACCCTATAGCACCCTATAGCTGCCCCATGGAACATTATAGAGCCCTATAGCTGCCCCATTGTGCCCTATAGCTGCCCTATGGAACCCTATAGCACCCTATAGCTGCCCCATGGAACCTTATAGAGCCCTATAGCTGCCCCATAGTGCCCTATAGCTGCCCCATAGTGCCCTATAGCTGCCCTGTGGAACCTTACAGAACCCTATAGTGCCCTATAGCTGCCCTATGGAACCCTATAGCACCCTATAGCTGCCCCATGGAACATTATAGAGCCCTATAGCTGCCCCATTGTGCCCTATAGCTGCCCTATGGAACCTTACAGAACCCTATAGTGCCCTATAGCTGCCCTATGGAACCCTATAGCACCCTATAGCTGCCCCATGGAACCTTATAGAGCCCTATAGCTGCCCCATAATGCCCTATAGCTGCCCTATGGAACCCTATAGCACCCTATAGCTGCCCTATGGAACCCTATAGAGCCCTATAGCTGCCCCATTGTGCCCTATAGCTGCCCCATAGTGCCCTATAGCTGCCCTGTGGAACCTTATAGCACCCTATAGCTGCCCCACGGAACCTCATAGAACCCTATAGTGCCCTATAGCCATCCCACAGGGCCCCACAGCCCCTCACACAGTGACCCATAGACACCCCCAGCCCCCTACACCCCCCCCCCCCGTACTGCCCGGCCCTGTGGGGTGGGGGCTGTGGGGTGAGGCTGCCCTGTGCCCCCAGTGCAGGGAAACTGGTCGGACTGGAGCCCCTGGGGCCTCTGCAACCCCCCGTGTGGGGTCAGCCCCACACGTAGCCGCTTCCGGGAGTGCCAGCCTATCTATCCCTCCTACCCGTGAGTGTAGGGGCCTATACGGTCAGTGGGGGGGGTCTATGGGGCTGGGGGGGGGGGGGGGCTATAGGGTCAATGGGGGGTCTATGGGGTCAATGGAGGGGGATCTGTAGGGTCAGCAGGGGGACTATGGGGCTGGGGGATCTATGGGGTCAATGGGGGGGGTCTATGGGGTCAATGGGGGGTCTATGAGGTCAATGGGTGGGTCAATGAGGGGGCCAATGGGGCTGGGGGATCTATAGGGTCAATGGGGGGGGTCTATAGGGGCAATGGGAGCCTATAGGGTCAATGGGGGGTCTATGGGGCGGGGGGGGGGTCTATGGGGTCAAGGGAGGTCTATAGGGTCAATGTGAGGGTCTATGGGGTCAATGGGGGGTCAATGAGGGTGTCTATGGGGCTGGGGGATCTATAGGGTCAATGGGGGGGGTTCTATAGGGGCAATGGGGGCCTATAGGGTCATTGGGGGCTCTATGGGGTTAATGGAGGTCTATGGGGCTGGGGGGTCTATAGGATCAATCGGTGGGGGGTCTATGGGGCTGGGGGGTCTATGGGGGTCTATGGGGGCAATGGAGGGTCTATGGGGTCAATGGGGGGGTCAATGAGGGGACCAATGGGGCTGGGGGATCTATAGGGTCAATGGGGGGGGTCTATAGGGGCAATGGGAGCCTATAGGGTCAATGGGGGGTCTATGGGGCAGGGGGGTGTCTACAGGGTCAATGGAGGTCTATAGGGTCAATGTGAGGGTCTATGGGGTCAATGGGGGGTCAATGAGGGTGTCTATGGGGCTGGGGGATCTATAGGGTGAATGGGGGGGTTCTATAGGGGCAATGGGGGCCTATAGGGTCATTGGGGGCTCTATGGGGTTAATGGGGGTCTATGGGGCTGGGGGATCTATAGGATCAATCGGTGGGGGGTCTATGGGGCTGGGGGGTCTATGGGGGTCTATGGGGGCAATGGAGGGTCTATGGGGTCAATGGGGGGGTCAATGAGGGGGCCAATGGGGCTGGGGGATCTATAGGGTCAATGGGGGGGGGGTCTATAGGGGCAATGGGAGGTCTATGGGGTCGATGGGGGGGGGGGGTCTATGGGGCGGTCTATGGGACTCTGTGGGTCTGAGAGCGCCCCCCCCCCCGCAGGCTGGTGGTGCTGGGGGTGACGGACTCGGCCCCCCTCAACATCACCTTCTGGGGGCGGCCCCGGGTGCGCTGCCCCCCGCTGGAGGGGCAGCTGCTGCGCCTGGAGGAGAAGCGGCCCTGCCGGAACGTCACCCCCTGCCCCCCCGACGGTATGGGGCAGGGTCATCTATGGGGCGGGGGGGGGGGGGGGGGGGAAAGGGTCATCTATGGGAGGGAGGGCTCATCTATGGGGGGCGGGAGGAGTATCCTATGGGGGGGAGGGGTCATCTATGGGGGGGAGGGGTCATGTATGGAGGGGGAGGGGTGTTCTAGGGGGGGGGAAAGGGTCATCTATGGGGCGACCCCATTTACCGCCCCCCCCCCCCCCCTCCACCCCCCACAGAGGACTGAGCCTCCCAGCGACCTCACAGAAGCACCAAAACCCCGGGAATTCCCCCCAAAAGCCACCCCCTGCTGCCCCTCCCCCCACCTCAATAAAGACCCGGAAGCACATTCCGCCCCTGGAATTCTTGGCCGTGGCCGCTCCGCCCTCCGAAGCGCGTCTCTATGGCAGTTCAGTCCTCCATGCCCCCGGAAGTGCCCCCTCAGTCCTCCAAAGTGTGTCTCTATGGCGCCCTCAGTCCTCCAGGACACCGGAAGTGCCCCCTCAGTCCTCCACAGTGCGTCTCTATGGCACCCTCAGTCCTCCATGACACCGGAAGTGCCCCCTCAGTCCTCCGAAGTGCGTCTCTATGGCACCCTCAGTCCTCCATGACACCGGAAGTGCCCCCTCAGTCCTCCACAGTGCGTCTCTATGGCGCCCTCAGTCCTCCAGGACACCGGAAGTGCCCCCTCAGTCCTCCACAGTGCGTCTCTATGGCACCCTCAGTCCTCCACGCCGCGCGGCAGGACTGGGGAGGAGACCCACCAGTGGCGAGTGGGGACGGAGCTGGAGGTCCCTTAGCAAAGACAACCCTTTCCCAGTCTACGGCACAGGAGCGGCACCGCCCGGGAGGCCTGAGAGAGCGGCTGGTGTCACAGCAAGGCCGCTCCCCGCCATCTTGGAAAGGTCGGGGAGGTGGAAGGAACTCCCTCGTCACCGGCAGCGTTCAGATGTTCAACGCCACTTTCCAAAATGGCCAAGGGATGAGGAGGGGAATGGAAGGCCGTGCCCCGGAGCGTGTCCAATCAGATCCCGTCTCTGGGGGGTTTACCCAGGGTTGGCAGCGCCGGGCCGTCCTCTTTACTTTCTGGGCTACGCCGAGGAGAGCAACAGCGGTCTTTTACCTGGAAGTCGTTACGGCTTTCAACATCGTGTGCCCTCCCCCCCCAGTTTTGTTGGAGGGGGTAGTCCCAGAACAGCAGATTGTGGTCTGTGTCGCTCGGCATCGGAGCCATACGGTTTGTGTGCGGCACTCCGCCCGGAGGCATCTAGCCGGGGGGAGGTCCCGCAGGGGGGTCCGTCCTCATCCTCGACCTGTTTGACATCCCTTTCCTCACCCAGGGGACAAGAGAGTGCTTCTCCATCCCGTGTTCCTACGCCGTCACGCCAAGGGGAGTAGACACGGCACGGGAGGGCAAACTGACCCTCCCAAGGGAGGCGGACAGGCTGAAAGGCCGGGCCGATGGGAAGGTCAGGATGGCCTTCAGCCAGTCCCGACCTTCAGGCTGACTAAGCCCGGTGCAACGACAGAGACCAGGGTCCGCCCAGGTGGGCAGCGGTTCTGGACCCAGCTGGGTGGAGGGCCAGCAAGGCCAGTAGGGTGAAAGAACTTGTAGGGTGAGAAGAGTCTTAGGGAGTGGGGCTTGTTCAGCTCGGGGGAGAGAAGATGTTGCGGGGAACGCGGGGCAGCACTGCCCAGTTCCCAGGAAGACCGAGTCCGACTCACGGCCACGGTATGCGGTACGAGGGCAAGAGGCCACGAGCCGAAACGAGCGACGGTCAGGCTAGACAGAGGGAGGAAACTTTTCCAGTTGAAGGTAGTCGACCACTGGAAGGTGTTTCCCAAGGAGCATGCACTGGCTCTGTCCTGGAAAGTTCTGTGGAATAATTACTAAATTGGCTAAAAATACAAAAGTACAGCATGGTTCACACGTTAAGGAAAAGTATAAACTCAAGAGGCTTCCGAGGTAGAAAACAGCCGCAGCTGGCATGAAGAATGCAACACCTGAGCTTCCCCGATAAGGACGCTCGTGAAGCTACATGAGGTACGGGACGGGGTGCAATTATTCCGCGGCTTTACCTCATGATGTAGAGCGGATACGGGAACGGGATGGTACCGTGAAACAGATAAGCTGCCAATTAGCTGCCCGCTCGATACTCGGAGCCGACAGTTTGTCAAACGTTGATGAAATGCTGTCCTTTGTGCGAACTTGGCTCATTATAATGTCATTATAATACCAAAACACACCTCCGTCCCGAAGGCTACCCGCCTCCAAGGTGCGACCGCTCCTCCTTGAGTCTGCGCCCTGAATTCCTCGTGAACTATACCTTTAATGGCGAAGCGAGAGAATTTTACACCAATCATGATAAAGGTATATATGAGTAAAGTCACTCAAACTCCACCTCGAAGAGATCAAATAGTGCAATAAATGGCCCTTCTCTTTACGGTAGATGCCGGGCAGGGCACGAATACCAAGCACATCCCACCAGGGTCTCCACACGTGTTCCTTCACTCTCAGACTCTGCTGGTTCTTCTCTCCTCCAGTGTTTAACCATCCCCTTGATGATACATCATGGATCAGGCCAATGATTTTAACAGTGGGCCTGGATCACAGGATTTCCACGCTCAAGGACATTGTCAACATCATCTCTTCCTTCCTGAGATCAGCTTCCCCTCCAGCACAGGCCCTCAGGGCTGCAGAGACACAACAGACAGCAAACCCCTCTCCTGCTCAGACTGCACAGCCCAGCTCTGCTCCTCTTTGACATTGGGGTGAGCATCTGCCCAGTGTTGGGCATGCCAATGATTTCCAGAGTCTGCCTGAATCAAAGGATGTCGACACCATGGACATTTTCAACTAGTGGAAAGGTGTTTTTTCATGTAAAAACAGTGCTAGCCTTGGGTGTCGTGAGTGTGAAATAGTGGGGTCTCACCTCCCAAGGGGAAGGAGAATAGAAGAATGCAGATGACAGACCTCAGAGGAGCAGACTCCGGCCTTGTCTTGTGACTTTTTTTGGGGGAGCCCAGAAGGGCAGCAGAGGGTCTGCAGTACAGTGGTCTGCAAGGACAGTGTCTTTCAAGTACCAGAGTGTGGTCATACCCATACTCAGGACAACAAGCAGAGCTATCAGAAGAAGAGGTGGGGGAAACAAGAACCTCACGGGGAAGTTCGATAGAAAAAAGGAAGCATGCAAGAGGTGGATGCAAGGATGAAAACAAAAGAGGAATTGATGAATATGGTTGGTTTTGGAAAAGCCAAAGCTCCCGTAGAGTTGACACTTGCAAGGGATTTGAAGGGCACAACAACGAGAAGTTATTCTTTCGGGAGCAGCTAAAGAATAAACAAAGATAATGTGTGGTCACGGCTGAATTTGCAGAGAGTAGGTGTAGATAGGTACGAGGTACTCTTGGCCTGCGTCTTCACCAGCAGGGTCTCCCAGTTCCATGTGCCTAAGAGACAGAACCCCACGCGAAATCCAGCAGTGGATGCCGATCAAGTCAGGGGCTACATAGGTAAGGTCAACTTTGGTCGTCCATTCGGCCAGACAGGATGAATCCAAGGATTCTGGGAGACCAGGCTGATGTCAGAGCAGGGCTGCTCTGATCCTTTTTGGATCATTCTGCGTGGCTGGGCAGCAGCTCTGTGGAAATGGCCCTGGGGCTCCTTGAGTTTTATCAGGCCAAACAAGAGCCGGCAGCAAAGATGGCCAACGTCTGAGGCTGTATGAGCAGGAGCACAGCCAGAAGAAGTGATTCTCCTGCTCTGCTCAGCACCTTTTACAGCACACCCTGCCCAGTGACAGTGAGACAAGGGCAAACAGGAACCAGCTCACTGGAGGGCCACTAAGGTGGTAACCCTTCCATTGTCCTTCAAGTCTTTGTGTGATTTCCCTAACAACAGCAGCATATACCACAACAAAAAACCACTAAAGCAACAACATCATTGATCGGCCTAAATAGAAATACCTGCACTAGAGGGCCTGAGTAGAGAGGAAGGATCACCTCCACCGACCTGCTGGCAGTGCTCTGCCTAGTGCAGCCCAGAAAGCCATGGGCCACCTTTGCTGCAAGGGTGCAAAGCCTGGAGAAGAGAAGGCTTTGGGGAGACCTAATATCAGCCTTCCCACATCTTCTTGGCTGTCACCATGAAAATGCATCCAGGCTCTTCAATATTGTGCGTGATGGGAGGATGAGGGCCAATGGCATCAGCTGAAACAAATGAGCAAAACTTTCTCCCTGTCAAGACAGGCAAACACTGGAGAAGATTCCCCAGAGAGCTTGTGTCATCTCCATGCTTGGAGCTTTTCAAGCCCAAAATGAAGGAAGGCCTGAGCAACCTGGTCTGACCCCATAGCTGACCCTGCTGTGAGCAGGAGGGTGGTCTAGAGATCTCCTCAGCTTCCTTCCAGCATGAACACTTCTGCGTTTCAATCCACCATCTTTCCTTCATGAGGGGAGGGAAATCAGTCAGGTTCCTGGTGACCTCATAAGTCAATCAGAAAGTCTGGTCAGACTATCTGGGATTTTCTTGTGCCACTCCAGGCATAGTTGCTCAGAAGCAGGGCTGCTTGGCAGGTCCTCCCAAACAGCCCTCATCCTTTCCATTGCTTCACCATTTCTTTTTCCCTCTTTTCCCACTCACAAGTTCTTCCCCTTGACCATTCCTGTACCCTCCCATGCAAATAGCCCACCTCTATTTACCCTTTCCTCCATGGTCCTAGTTTGGCTTCCTTTGTACTTCCATTTGGTGTTTCCAAGGTTCTCACCATGGGAATCACTTTGGTGAACAATGGCATTGATCAAGTGCCTCCTTTTACTATCTGCAGTGTCCTGCGATTCCTCATGCGGTTATCTTGTCAGAGGCAGCACATGTCAGGGAGAGCCATCTGCACGCACACATGAACGACTGGCCCAATGGAGCTTCATTCCTGGGGGACCCTGAAAAACTCTGGGATTCAGCAAATAGAAAGCTCACATCGTTTTACAAGGAGAAGTGTCCAGGCCTTTCCTGGGGGCAGGATTACCCCACAGATGAGGGCATGCTGTGACCTGACTGGCCGAGGACTGACCCCCAGGAGAAGGGCCTGGGCATTACGAGGGATGCAACTTTAGCCAGTGGTACATGCGGACCCTGAACTGGACTAGCTGCACACAGGGCTGCATTAGGGGGCACACGGCCACCCAGAGCAGGCATTTATCAGCCCCCTTGACCCAGCACTGGTGTGGCCACATCTGTACTCGTGTGTCTGTGTGTGGGGCTCTCTGTTCTGAAGGGAGGAGGAGGAAATGGAGAAGCTCCAAAGGACATCAGCCAGGATGGGGTTTGGTGCCTGTGTGGAGAAGCTGAGGGAGCTGGGCTTCTGAACCTTTTGAAGTGGAGGCCCAGGGCTCTCTAGCAGTAGCCTGCACCTGCTTGAAGGGGGGCTTCAGAGGTGGTGGAGCTTTTCTTGGTGGTGGGAAGAGAAGGAAACCTCAAGAAAGTGCAGCTTGGAAGGTTCGGACTGCATGTGAGGAAAAAGAAATCTCACTCAAGTGGTTGCACTGCGGTGCAAGAGGTGACCCAGAGGGAGTCTGGATCAGCCCATGGCTTTGTGTTTCAAGGAACAGCCGGTGAGAGTGGAGAGACATGAGTAGAGATATGGAAATGCTGGGGTGAGAGCGATGTGGGAAAGCACCATGGGTGTCTGCAGCCTGCAAGGAAAGAGGTGCAGGCACGGGACAGTGATGGTCAGCCTGCAGCAGAGATGGCCCAGGGCTGTGGCAAGGCGAAAAAGCCCAACAGCACCAAGGTCTTTGTCCCCTTGGCTGTGGCAGTTGCCTCTGCCACCAAGGCCCACCAGAAGAAACGTTATTTTGAGGTTCTGCACTTGGTTTCTTCTTCACCGCTGCATGGGGAAGCCGGGAGGTGTTGCAGAGTTTCCCTACACTTGCCCTTGCTCACCCTCACACCCCACTGCCCCCAGGAAGAGCCCTGAGCCACACGTGAGGGGCAGGATCTGCCTTCCCAGGGCCTGAGGGTCAGGTCTGGCCTTTCTGCTTCATCAAACAAAGCAACAGTTTTCTCTGCATTACAGCCACCTGCACTGTGCCTTTGCCCACCTGCAATCACAGCCTCCAGCTATCTCCTCTAACGAGTCCATGGGGAGACTTTGTCAGTAGTGGCCCTCAGTGGGGCCCATTAATGCTTCCAGGTACTTTGAGTTTTGCTTCTGACTCCTTGAGCAGTTTTTTCAATCTTCTCTCAGTATCTGAGGTTGGTGGACTCAGAGCTAAATGCACCATGGGGCTCATTAAAGTAGAGAAAGCCCTAACAAGCTATTGCTCTTCCTTCAGTTTTCTTCAAGTCTTCAATACTTCTCCAGCTAATTGGATTTTTTTTCATAGTGTAGTTAAAAAGGAAGGTTTCAAAGAGAACCTATTAATTTTTTTTATGATTATTATTTTGAATCTATGTTTCAGTTTAGAGAAGGGATGATAGAAGTCTTCTGCAATTGGTATTGATCCAGAGGGTCTCCTCAGGAGGTCTGGATGGCTAGGAGAAGCAGTCCCTTGAGGTGACACTGTATGGACATCCTTGCTCCTCACCCCCACAACCCCACCACCTCTGTCATTGGCCAACTGGGATTTCCATCACTTTTCCTTCCATCAGACTTCTCCACTGATCTCTGCAGCTGGATGTTACAGCTCCATTGCACCAGCTCCCACCCGATCTCCTTAGAGACCTGGCTGCACCCAGGCACAGGAGGACTTTTCCTCTTTGCAAGCAAAGAAAAGTAAAGAATAATCATGTTTGATAAACACCAAAACACCCT
Organism: Sterna hirundo; assembly: GCA_009819605.1. Classification (NCBI taxonomy): domain Eukaryota; kingdom Metazoa; phylum Chordata; class Aves; order Charadriiformes; family Laridae; genus Sterna; species Sterna hirundo. The sequence goes on along the minus strand of WNMW01000101.1, from coordinate 33,970 downwards.
CTGCAGCCATATGCTAAGGACAAGCTGCCTCTAATGAGGTTGCTTTTCTACGAGGGATAATCTTATGAGAAATAGGTACAAACAGAGAGGTAGAAAGAGTTGGCCACAGGAGCTAATTAGACTGAAGGACAGGCAAACTTTTAACTATGTGAAGCTCAAAGCAGCAGCTGGATGGGTGACAGGAACCCGGATGAACAGAGAGCAAGAGGAGAAAAAGGAAGTATACCAGAAAAGGCTTTTCTGGACAGCCTGCACTGGAAAAGATGACTTTAGAAATGGTCATTTTATCAGGACAGGTGAAAACATATGAAAGATTAGAGAAATTAAGTACACCATGTAACAGGCAGAATAGTGGTAATGAAGTTACAGGGGAAGATTGAGATTTCTGTGGAATATCCTTTTTGAAATATCATGGGCTTGGTAGAAGTCTCTTGTGAGAGAGGACAAGCCAAAGTTGCACCCAACTCTGAAAGAAACCAAAAGGGCAGCCCCGGGAAGTACAGGCTGTACCAGCTCAGTTTGGTGAGGAGTAAAGCATCGATATCTCTTGGGTGATATTCCTGGGCGCCTCATTGCTCTCTACAGGGTCCTGAGGAGGGGAAGTAGAGAGGGAGGTGCTGAGCTCTTCTTCCTCATACCCAGTGATAGGACGCATGGGACGCTTTGCCAGGAGAGGTTTAGACTGGACAGAAGGAAGCAATTCTTTCCCAAAAGGGTGGTCAAACACTGGAACAGGCTTCCTAGAGAGATGGTCGACGCCTTGTGTCTAAGAGGCCCATTGGTGTTTAAGAGGTGATTGGACAATGCCCTTACTAACATGATTTTTCTTTTGGTCAGCCCTGAAGTGCTCAGGTATTTGGACTAGATGATCATTGTAGGTCCCTTCCACATGAACGATTCTATTCTATTCTATTCTATTCTATTCTATTCTATTCTATTCTATTCTATTCTATTCTATTCCATTCCATTCCATTCCATTCCATTCCATTCCATTCTATATATATAGCTGTAGAGGGTGGATCCCTCCAGAAGCTGGGCTCAGACACTCAGCCCCTGGATACCAGCCTACCCAGTTGCAGCCACCTGGACATACGAGTCCCTGAGGCCACAGCTCCATTCCAGATGCTGCTACAGACCACCCCAGTCACACTCCCACACAGACGCACATGAACTCTTCAGTCCAGTCACTCCACTCTCTCAGGTTCTGGCACTAATGGCATACGGGCTGTCTGACCTCCTGGTCCTGCTCCAGCTGCTGCACTCACACCACCGTGCTCACACGTTCACACAGAAGATTCACTCACACGGAAAAGAGATAGAAATTCAGTTTAATGAGAAGACAGGACAGACGGCACTGGTCGTGTCCTCCCCTAAACTTCCGATAATAAGTGGGACAAGGTGTTCATTCCTCGGGAGCCTGTAATTTGGGTTCCCATCTGCCACTGTGCCTTTGTGCTCTTCTTGTTTTCTGGAGATGGGTTCCAGGTGGTTCTCCCGTGATGGGTCTGGGAGCAGCTGGGGCAGGGTTTTAACTGAGTTCCTCCCTCCTGCCATTGTTAGTGCCTTCTTTGTGTGTGCAGATGAGCTGACCGAACACAACCCGACCAGAACATACATCTCATGAGGCATCTGTATTTGGAGATGACATACATATGCAGTGGCATGATTTAACATCTGATAGCAGATCATGGGAATTACTGTCCAGAAATGCATCCTGATAAGGTGAAAAGCTTTACTGTTGCACGGGCAATGGCTTCATTCAGGGCCAGTATCACGGCCTTGTTTCTAAGACTGTAGATGAACGGATTTAAGAATGGGTACAGGACAGTGTTTAGCAAAGCTACCATTCTGTTTGCCTGCAAGGAAACATCTTCTGAAGGATGCACATGGAGAGCAATGCAGCTCCCGTAGGCAATGGCCAAGGTGGTGAGGTGGGAAGAACATGCAGTGAAAGCTTTTTTCCTCCCAGAGGCTGCTGGAAGGTGTAGAATACAGAAAAGGATGCCTGTGTAAAATGCCAGCGTTAAACATAAGGAACCCAGAATGACAAATGGAAATAGAGTCCATTTTCCAAAGCAGGCTGGTGTCAGAGCAGGACAATTTGAACAAGGGGGAGTTTTTGCAAAGAAAACGGTGGATCTTGTTGGAGCCCCAGAAAGTCAGCGTGCAGAGGAGGAGCAGAGGGTAACTCAAGAGTGTGGTGCCCATGACCCAAGCAGCAACAACCAGGTGGATGCAGAGTTGAGGCTTCATGATGGCAGCATCACGCAAAGGCTGGCAGATGGCAACGTAGCGGTCAAAGGACATGACAACAAGTAGAACAAACTCTGTACTGCCCAGGGCAAACAGAAATAGGATTGGGCAAAGCAGCTGCTTAGGGAGATGTCGGAGTGGGAGCCGGACCCGGAGTAACGACGAAATCTCAATATGAGTATGATCGTTCTCCCTTTATTCAAGTTTTCACAGCATATTTATAGACAGACAGTAAAAGACAGTAAAAGTACACACTAGCAAAAGTGATTGGTTTACAACCTATGTTTATGTGACTAAAAGAGTTCATTGGTGCACCTCTTGTGAGTTCATTGGTGCATCTCTTGTGCCCACCCATCGCTACACAAGACAGCTTCTCCCTCTCTCTACAGATGTGGTTCTGCTTATCTTTGTTTACGGTTTTGTTACTTCTGCTTTTTTCAGGACTTCAAGGAGAGTTCGCGGTCACATTCAGACCTGTAACTAAGGCTTCTCCTTGAGGCTCCTATCAGAGGCTGGATTGTTCATCGCAATCAGATCATGTCCCTTCTCACCCAGACATTCCTCCACAATTCCCCCTTCTTGTTTTTGAACAATCCAGGCTCGGTTTATGACTTTTAACATAGCTTTCTTAACACACGAAAGGGCTACACATAAGCACAAACCTATGATTACAAGAATTACCATAATACATAAGCCTTCGACAAACAATCCTAATAACCATTGCGGCAGCGTTCCAAACAAGTTAGTTAACCACTCATCCAAAAACCCATGACTTTGACGGATCTTGCTCGCATGTTCTTTTAACCACTTCAACTGTTCGTGAATTGATTCGCCGTGATCGGACAGGTTCATACAGCACATCCCTTCAAAATCTTCGCAACCATGTCCTTGGGCTAATAACAAAAAGTCAATTGCTGCTCTGTTTTGCAAAATCGCATGGCGCAGGCTATTTTGATCTTCCAACAAATTCACTATAATCTCCGTGGTGACCTTTGCTTGTTTCTCAGCCCAGCAAGCCAACCGTCCTATGTCCTTTAAGGCCCTGCCTGCTGCTGCTCCAGGCATAAATAGAGACAAGAACACTCTTTCAGTGGCACTAAGTAAGGTTACCTCATCATTACAATCTGGTGTGAGACCCCTAATGTCACGCTTTGAGCGCCCGGGATGGGAATCCTTTGTCAGGTTCTTCCACCAATTTTTATTTGGGGCTAATAGCGTTAGTTTACCAAGATAGCATGGACCACCCACCACGTTTTTCGGAATTCCCTGCCATGCTCGATCACCACATATCAAGAACACATTTGGTGGCAGAGCTGTTGTGGTGCCCTTGTTCCAGAGGGGCATTGGGTGTCTCATTTCAGCCCCATAGGCTCCCAGGCCATCATTCGAGGTCCTGTATCATTTGTGCCGCAAAAGGAATTCAAGGGAACTTTCAGCCAATTGTTCAAGGCCCAAACTACTGCGGCCAGTTCCAATGTTTGAAGGGAATCTTGGGTGTCTCCATTGATGATACGCTGACACCATTGATCTTTTTCCTGCCAAACACAGGCTGCACACCACAAGCGTTTACCGGCGTCTGTATATACAGTGATGCCATCTGACAGTGGGTCTCCCTGTACTTTAGGTTTTTCTATCCACTGATTTCTTTTTAAAACTTGCCATAGTTTTCCCTGTGGCTGTTGTGAATGGACTCTCCCACTATACCCTAACAAAGCCTCTTGTATGGCAACGTCATTGCGCAGCCACCATTCTAAGTGTCTGACATTGACAGGTATGCTAATATCCTCTGGTTCTTTACCACTGATTTCTACAATTCGGGATCGACCCTTCCGTATCAGTTCCCCTATTGCCTCAGTTCTCGTTTGAATACTCGTTTTTGGTTGTACCCCTAGAAATACCCATTCCAGAACATGGAACACATCCTCTTTTGTTCTCTTTCCTTCGCATTTGCCAGTGGCATCACCCACAGAGGCGCCGGGAGGAGCAGTGTCCCCCTTTCTGTTTTGCCACTGGCAAATGACGGCATACTAAACATAACAGACAAATTCCTTCCACACAAGCAATGAATATAATTTGCTTCAATCAACCCCACCCCCAAGTCCATCCAGTAAAAAGATTGCACCCAGTGGTCTCCACAAGTTGCTGGTTCGGTCGGTGCAGTTCTTGCAACTGGGCATGGATGGATTTGCAGTGGTCACTTAGATTCATACAGTACAGTCCTTTAAAATCCTGACAACCGTGTCTGTAAGCTGAAAGCAAAAAATCAACAGCAGCTCTGTTTTGCAGCATCGCATATCGAATACTATCTACATCTAGCAATAACTCAGAAATAGCTGTACTAGCAGCATTACTAAACTTATCCTTGGCAGCAAGACAGTCCTTGTTAGCAAGAATTCTTGGCAGCAACAGAGTCCTTGTTAGCAAGAGCACATGCGGACTCCCTCTTCTTGCTGGTACTGTGCTTTGATCTTCTTCCACAACAGGCCAAGATTCTCAAACAGCTAGATAAGGTGTCTGTGAGTCCATTACAGGCTTATGTCATCCAAATATTTTTCTTGCAAACACCCGAGACTGAATAACAGTTGGTGTGATTTATGTGTTTTCCAGCACCCAGGTGTGAGTCCTTGAGTGTATTTACAATCCTCCTCGCCGACCTTCCGTTGCTTTCCCATATTCCACCCCCTTGCTCAAGAGACCGCTTCTGCTGGGTTCATTTTAGTCTCGCAGGGTATTAACACAGAGCAATCTACTAAGGGGTGCAATAACATATACACATATAGGAAAAAACCGAAAACATATCTCTATGGTACTGCTTTGAATCAGGTCTTCTATTTCTCTTTTTCTGATGCTTTCTCGTAGCGCATACGGCATACTTTTGTGCTAATGTGGCACATTTCCCATCTAATTGTTCCTGTTTGGTTTCTCTCTCTCTCTCTCTCTTTTTTTTTTTTCCTTTTTTTTTTTTTTCTTGTCTTTCATCACTTATGACTGACAAAAAAGTCTGCCTTTGCAACAAGAGCTCAGTTTCTCGTGTTTCCTTAAGTTTCTCATTTTCCTACAGAGCATCCTATAGGTTTTGGCTCAACTCCTTTTCCCAATCAATGATGATCTTATAGGCAAACAACAACTAGCCATACGCCCTGCATGGGCAAGCCGTTTCCGAGAGTGTAAGCGTGTCGACTAGTGAAAACTCCCCCAATATTTCAGGAATTTCATCGGTTCTACGGCTCATCCTGGTGTATCTACCTGGGGTGCGCTCGCCTTACGTCTAAACATTGTGTATATACAAACTTCTTCACTTGACGGAGTGTCAGCCCTAGTCGCGTACGAGAACAGTACCACACTGGGCAGAACACCTGCTCAAGTGGAGTCACCTAACGACACTGCACACAACAAAAAACAAACAGTAGCACACATGCTGATCAGCAGGTATAAGCTGGCGTCCACACACACTTACACAGCAGACATACAAAACCCAGCACTTCTATCTCAGGGAGACGGCTGGGGAGAGGAGGGTCTGAGGCGGGCAGCGGCAGGAGAAAAACAGCTCCGGCTCTGTCCTTCTCTGCTGACATTCTGACAATACACCGCAATACCCCAATTCTGGCTGCGCACTTCAGTTATTTTATACCACATTGTCTCTCCAAATTCCTGCCATTCCGAAACGGAAAACAAGAGATGTGTGTCAGAAAAATGACCCAATCTCTGTCCCAATTTAATCAGTTTAAGCAACAGTTTCGCTGGTGCTTCAATCCCTCTCTTAGAGAGGACCCCAGCGAGTAGCGTGGCTGCAGCTTCTGTCTCCATAGCTGTGCCTGGGAGGTGAATCAGTTTCGCTGGTGTTTCAATCCCTCTCTTAGAGAGGATCCCAGCGAGTAGCCGTTGGCCGCAGCTTCTGTTTCCAGAGCTGCACCTGGGAGGTGAGGAGCGACCTCACACCATTGTCTGCTCCCACTTATGCGCCCAAGCAGCACGTCTCCCAGCCAAAGTTTCCCACTCCCCTCCTCTAGCTGCTTACCGCAGTCTCGGAGAAGTCAGTCACGCATCCTCTGCTACCAGATGTCGGAGTGGGAGCCGGACCCGGAGTAACGATGAGATCTCAATATGAGTATGATCGTTCTCCCTTTATTCAAGTTTTCACAGCATATTTATAGACAGACAGTAACAGACAGTAAAAGCACATGCCAGCAAAAGTGATTGTTTTACAACCTATGTTTATGTGACTAAAACAGTTCATTGGCACACATCTTGGGAGTTCATTGGTACACCTCTTGTGCCCACCCATCGCTACACAAGACAGCTTCTCCCTCTCTCTACAGATGCGGTTCTGCTTATCTTTGTTTACGGTTTTGTTACTTCTGCTTTTTTCAGGACTTCAAGGAGAGTTCGCGGTCACATACAGGCCTGTAACTAAGGCTTCTCCTTGAGGCTCATATCAGAGGCTGGATTGTTCATCGCAATCAGATCATGTCCCTTCTCACTCAGCCATTCCTCCACAGCTTCTTTTCATCATGTCCCTCTCAGGACAGCTGGTTTTTCCTCTCTCTTGCTTGGGCAGGCTCCTTTTGCCCCTTCCCTACACCAGGTGCCTGGATTTACTCCTGCCCAGCTCAAGGTGGCTCTTTGTGCCTCTGCTGAAATCGGAGTGGCTCGCTTTGCTCCTGTCCTGCTTGGGGCATTTAGTTTTGTCCCTGTCCTGCTCAGGGCATCTCCTTCTGCCCCTGTCCCTGCCCCTGCCCCACTCATTAGAAATTCTCTTAGTCTGGGGGATTTTGGGGACCCTGGAAATTCCAAGGGAGTAGTTAGTGGTTTGTGAGGATGAGTATGGCGAGGAAGGCTAAAGGATTGTCTCAGTGGTAGGATCTTTATCTTGATCAGTTTTTTTCTGTCTTTCAGGCAGAACGGCCAGGGACCGTTGTCCCTGTTGTGGCCCAGCAGTCAGAATAAGTGCAAACACTGAGGAAATGGGCGACAAGGGAACTGCAGTTGGGGAGTCGGTGGGAGGCAGGTGCAGCGCCTGGGCTGTGCAGCTCCTCACATTTGACAATGACTTTCTCTGTATCACTTGGCCAATTCTGCTCAAGTCAACAGCGTGGTTGTTATGGCCAGAGGATTCCCCTGTGTTGGTTAGAAACGCAACAAAATGCCCAGTGAAGCACTGGCTGTGCTTACGTCATAAAGAGCGTTGCCGGCCTCCCGCGTTCTACACAACATTCCGACGCACTTCTTGCTCGGTGGCTGCAGCTCTTTCAGCTCACTGCTGCTCTGGGAGTGAACCTCGCCAGTTTGGTCAGGTTTTGAGAGAAGGACAAACTTTCTTGCCTGATGGGGTGCAAAAGGACTCTCGGGGCAGCACGGTGATGCCGGTGGTGCTGGGAAGGGACCGTGGAAGTTGTTAGAGGAGAGCTAGTCATGCTTTGCTGGGCAAGACGTAACTTATTTAGTGCAGCTCCTCATATCTCCCGCCTTCCTAAGTGTCTGCTGGTCGTGATGTCTGTGTTTCAAACTTGCCTTCCTCACCTCCTCTTCCTTACGATTTCAGGCACCTCAAGATGGGCAGCTGTTTTCAGACAGAGCTCCTGAAACCCCAGGACAGATCCCTTTTGGCCGAGGAGGAAGCAGGAGCATCTCTGGGGTAGAAGCTCTGGGGAGACACAGAGATGAACCCGGAGACACAGGACAAAGGTTTCTCTAACACTTTTCTTCCACAGTCACCCCTGGGATAATAGGGGTCAAAAATTCCTCATTTTGACAGCAGCTTTTTGGGCTTTCGGATTCTCTCCCTTGTTTTCTTGACCATCTTCAAGCCTGGTGGCGTTAGAGGGAAGGAGATGGCTTAGTTCTGGCAGGACAGTGACCAAATAATAACCGGTGGTGCTTTCAGCAGCATCCTCCATGAGAATTGGGCATTTGTAGGTGTCGCACTTCATCTGCTCAAAGTCCCATCCAACCTGGTCTTGAACACCTCCAGGGATGGGTCTTTCAAGACTTCTGTGGGCAACCTGTTCTTTTCTGGGCTGCTCTCGATCCATTCTCCGCCCAGCCTCTGTTTGTGCTTGGGATGATGTCCTCTTGCAGCTTGAAGCTTCAAACATTTTGGTGGTGTTATCCTCCTTGCGTGGCTTTGTCTTTTTTTAACATTCTGATCACCGGGGGATTATGTGTACTGCATTTGTTTGCAAAGGCAATTGACGATAAAATTGGGGTGGGATGCAGTTAGAGGGACATGGGCGCGTGGTGCCAGTGTGGGTGCCCTGGGACCCTCTGCCCAGGCTGCAGCTGCAGCTTCCCAGGGGCTCTGCTCTCCAGCAGGTCCTGTGTGACAGCGGCCAGTCCCAGGCATGAGCTTCAGAGACACTGCGTCCTCTGGAGGTACCGCTGGGCACTGATGGTCAGACAGCACAGCTATGCCTAAAGAACTGAGAAATTTTGGCACGTCTATGAGCACAATCTCATCAGCTAACATAACTGAATACTTTAAATAAAATGTGTTTTCTGATGAGATCAAAATGAGGAGTTTTCAGGGTGTGCATTAATAGGAAGAGGAGAGCTATTGACCTTCCACTCTGTTTGCATCGTCAGTACTCTCTCGATCAGGCTGTGCATTCCATCTCCCTCATCTTTCACGTATTTCCACATCTCCATCATAAATAGACCATGTCTGGAGTCACCTTTCCAGCAGTTCATCTGCACAGAAGCACTTGCGATGGCTCTCTAGATTTCCCTTCCCCTTCCTCTTTGATCATTCAGACACCTCTCAACAGTCCAGTTGCTGCTTTGAGCTTCAGGGAGTTCAAACCTTGCCTATCTTCCAGTAGTCTCTCTCATTCTGTCTTAAGCACAGTCTTTACTTGTGCTTATTTAATAATTTTTCATTTCTCTCTAAAACATTTCTTGCATGGTTATACCTTATGGAAGGTGAACCTCATTGGTGGCAGATTGTACATGGCAAATGGTGGTGAAGTGTGCTTATTTTGATGGTAAATCTGATCAGTTTTATTGTGTTGGTTCAAAAATAAGACAATCCCTCTCTGCCTGTGTGCAGCAGGTCTCTGAGGAAAGCAGGTGGGAGGTGGTGCAAAGGAGCTGGACCATCCAGCTGCAGACTGCGGTGGAGAAGTGTGATGGAAGGAAAAGGGATGCAAGGCCCAGGTGGCCGATGAGAGCCATGGTGGGGTTGGGGAGGTGAGGAGCAAGGTTGGCCATGCTGTGTCAGACCTCAAGGGGCATCTTCTGCCACCAGTCCAGATCTCCTTAGGAGAGACCCTGGATCCATATCAGTCAGAGAATGATGCTGTCACCTCTTCTCTAAACTGAAACAGAATAAGCTACGCCCTTGAAAATGAACAATCATTAGAAGCTCTTTGAAATCTTTCTCCAGAAGTACACTAGGAAACCTCTCTTATAGACTGTAGAGGAATAGAAAAGGAAGAGACATGGTCTGTTCGGGCTTTCTTGGTTGCAATGAGCCCCATGGTCCATTTGGTGCTGAGCCCTTGAGCCTCAGATGGCACAAAGCTCGCAGGAAGTCCAAGTGAGAAGAAAGAAAGTACCTTGAAGTAGGAATGAGTCCCTCTGAGGGCAAACCCTGAGAAAGCCTCCCCAGGGGCTCGTTAGAGCAGCTGAGAGGAGGCCATGATTGCAGGCAGGCAAAGGTGCTGTGCAGGCAGCTGAGCTGCTGAGAAAGCCCTGGCTTTGTCTGATGGAGCAGAAAGGCCAAGCCCTGAGCCCCAGGCCCTGGGAAGGCAGATCCTGTCCCTCCCGCATGGCTCAGGGCTCTTCCTGGGACAGGGGGAGGTGGGGGGTGTGATGCTTAGTGAAGGACACCGGTGGGACAGTGGCCAGCCTTGCTGAGGCTGTGCAAGGAGGCCATGAGGCAGAGACCATTGCTGTGCCCAAGGGGACAAAGGCTTGCGTTCTCTTGGTGACTTCCAGCCTTGCCAGTGCCCTTTGCCATCTCCACCACAGCTTGTCCTACGCTGTCCCAAGGCTGCTTCTTTTTCCCTGCAGGCTGGAGACACCCATCTCGCTTCCCCACCTTGCTCTCCCCCTGGCAGTTCCAGACACTCACTGACGTCTGTCCACCCTCACACTCTGCTCCTTGACACACACAGACATGGACTCATCTCAGACTCCTTCTGCATGACTTGTGGAAAGAGATCCTGCTGCTGCAGGAAATACAATGGCTGCCATAGGATAGAGTATACCAGCCCGCCCCAGTGGTGGGAATCGCACACTTGCATGCCCTCCCCCATCCAGGCCTGGGGTCAGGGGCCCAGGCATCTTGGCTTTGTTGGAAATCCCTCCAGTGACTACAGATATCCCAACCGAGGGAAGCGAAATCCCAAGACATTTCACTGCTGAGAAGCAAAATCTGGCTGAAGCCTTGGGACCACTAGTGTGGACGTCCCACCACCTACGGAAGAGTCCAGGAAAGGGGTGCTCTGGAGCACAGGGCTTCAAACACCTCTGAGCTTGCTCATGGTCTCGCAGGTCCTCAGGGAGCAGCACCCTCACAGCTGGCATTCAGGCCATTCGCCTGCTGCAGGGCTATCAAGGACTCAGGCAGATGTCACCTCCAAATCAATATTTGACTGTTTCTGGCCTATCAGAGAGTGTGGCAGCACTGACCTCATAACCAACAGCCACACCATGTGCCTGCTGCTGGCCTATCAGGTACTCATGGAGAAACGACCTCGTAGTCACTGAACCCAGCCTTGAGCCTGGGGTTGGCCTGCCACCTGCAGAGACAGGGGCGACCCCAAAATGAGCATCCAAAGCAGATGCCCGCTGTTAGAGCAGCGGTGACCTCACAATCAACATGCCAGACCTTGGCCTGCTGCTGGCCTGTTGGGTTCTCAGGCAGAAGGCACCTCACAAGCATCTACCCTCGACATTGCTGGACTGCCGTGTCCTCACAGAATCAACTAGATTGAAAGGGACCTTTGGAGATAATCCAGTTCACTCCCCCTGCCCTAGAGGGAGTCAGCCAGAGCAGGTCACTTTAAGAAGATGTCCAGGGTGGTTTTCAGTATCTCCACGACAGGACACTCCACAGCCTCTCAGGGCAGCCTGTGCCAGGGTCATGCGCCCTTCATGCCAAAAGCTGTTGTCTTGAGTTCAGTTGGAATTTCTTATTTTTGAGGACTGGGGCCTAGTGCATAAGCCCTGTGTGGGGAGGGTGAGGGAGATGGGCTTCTTCAACGTGGTGAACCTCCTCCAGTGAGGGTCACCGTCCAAAAGGGATAACCTCACTCCAAGTATTGGAGAGAGATGGATGGGACATGATAGATCTAAACACATGGAAGGATTTGGCTGAAGAGATTATTAGCCTGCTGAAAGACCAGGGCATTCTTCCACCTGCCGGAAGCTCAAAGCAGCACCTGGGTAGTTCAGAGGGATGTGACTGAGCGAGGAGAAAGGGGACAGGGAAACTGGAGAGCAATGGGAAGACCGGCCCTGCTGCCCCATTAACAGTCCATTGGCCCCACCGTGCTGGACCCGCATGGGACAGGTGTGCTCAAGGGTGGGGAGACATCGCCCTGGCAAAGTGCCCTGGCAGCCCTCAGGGTTCTCTCCCCCTCAGCCCTCCTGTTTTGGTGGCCTCCCGCAGTGCCTGGGCCACAGATGGTCTGTGTCCCCTCAGTGCCAGCCCCTCTCCCCAGGCCAGCACAAGAGTCCTGGTCCAGGCACAGAGCAGCCTGCCCAGAGTGGGGGCCTGCAGAAAGAGGTTTCTCCTTCTCATGGATTGCTCCCTGCAGGCACAGAAATGCTCTCCCTGGTCACCCCTTCTCTCCAGAGTGCCTTTCCCCAAGTGAGTGTGTCCAAGCTGACCTGCCCAGCTGGTCCTGGGACCCCCTCCATGCTCCTTGAAAAGCCCTGAGCTGTTGGTGCTGCTCTGCAGAGGGAGTGGGCTGTGGTGCCCTGGGGCCATGGGGTGACCCTGCACTGGCCATGCTGGTCAGGGTGAGGAGCAGATCCAGCCAGAAAGGGATCACTGCTGCTGAGCCCCCTTCCATCTTCCCTTGAGGCTCAGCCAGAAAGGACCGGGCTGGGCAGGACCAAGGGGTGTCTCCAGTGTCACAAAGGGCAGGGGAGGGCTGCACTAGTTCCAGCCCATGGGGCTTTCCAAGAGGGTGTCCTGAAGCACTCTCCAGTCTTCTGTCCCTTTGCCTGCTGGCTCCTCACAGCCTCTCCTGGCATTGCAGGGGCCTCGATTGCCCATGGGCTCCGCAGGTTTATCTTTTCCTCAGGGAGACATTCCCTTGGATGGTGACACATTTCATGAGCTGCCCCTCACTGCCCACCCACACTCACACACTGTCCCTGTAGATCCCCTGAGCTCTCTTGGCAGCTTCCAATTCTTCTCCAGGATGAAATTTGGCATCAGCCCTGCTGCAAATCGGGCAGCGCCAGGCCCATATGTCAAAAACCAGTTGCTTTTTAGCGAACATGTTCAACCTTGAAGAGAGGTCTTCATTCAGCCTTTGGTCCAAAAAATATTCCCATGAGACTCTGAGCCTGTTGCCCTGAAACCATCAAGAACCACAGAGAATAAAATTCCTTTTGAGGCAGCGGCTCCTTGGGTGTAACTCCTGACACCAGCTTTGGAAGAGGCATCCACTGTTCTGACCCTGCCCTGAGGAGGCATTTTCATTATGATGCTATTTTCACAGAGACCAGCTCTGAGATAGTGTTTCATATGGCCTGTTCCTGCCTGCAGCCACAGGGATGCCACTGTAGAGATAACAGGACTGTCACAAGGTACACGAGGCCTTAGGGGGAACACAAAGGCAAGGGCACAGCAGGACAGTGGGGATGTGAGGAGAGACCAGCACTGAAGGGCCACGTCTTGCTGCTGTCCTTGGCCATGGCTCCAGGGAAGCAGCAGCCGCGACTCGCAGGCAGCAGAGACAGAGTGCCCAGCGAGGCAGCCAGGGGCACCCCCAATGGTCTCCAGGGCTGATCCTCCATGGGGCAGATGGGCATTTGCCTCCTGAGCCCCTCCTACATGCTGGGGCTGCTCACCCAACTCCAGAGGAGAAGTGAAGAGATGGGAGCTGAGACTAATAATTTTCTCCAGGTGTCTTTATTGAGCTTATTTAAAAATGGGGCCTGGATCCATATGCAAATGAGGTCTTTGAGTCAAGAAATAAAGAAGTAGGAAGCCAAGAATAATAATAACAAAGGTCTAGAACAAAAACACCCAAAAGACATAAAAACAATCAAATGAACAAAAAACCCCAACAACAACAACAACAACAAAAAACAACAAAAAAATCCAAAATCCAACAAAGAGAAAGTAAAGAAACATAGGAAGAAAAATTAGTCCTGGTTTCTCCTGAGATGCCATGGGAGCTCCATTGGCACGGTGGACACCTTTTTAATCTAAAGAACTTTGTATTCAAATACTTTCCTCATGGCATCCTTGAGCTCCTGGTTCCTCATGCTGTAGATGAGGGGGTTCAGTGCTGGAGGCACCACTGAGTACAGCACTGCCACCACCAGATCGAGAACTGGGGAGGAGATGGAGGGGGGCTTCAGGTAGGCAAACATGGCAGTGCTGACAAGCAGGGAGATCACGGCCAGGTGAGGGAGGCACGTGGAAAAGGCTTTGTGCCGTCCCTGCTCAGAGGGGATCCTCAGCACGGCCCTGAAGATCTGCACATAGGACAACAGATTCAAAACAAAACACACAAAAGCTAAAAAACAACCCAATACAAGTAGCCCAGCTTCCCTGAGGTAGTCTGAGTCTGAGCAGGAGAGCTTGAGGATTTTGGGGATCTCACAGAAGAACTGGTCCACAGCATTGCCCTGGCAGAGGGGCAGCGAAAATGTATTGGCCGTTTGCAGCAGAGCATTGAGAAACCCACTGCCCCAGGCAGCTGCTGCCATGTGGACACAAGCTCTGCTGCCCATCAGGGTCCCGTAGTGCAGGGGTTTGCAGATGGCAACGTAGCGGTCATAGGACATGACGGTGAGAAGATAAAACTCTGCTGCAGCACAGAAAAAGAAAAAAAAGACCTGTGCAGCACATCCCCAGTAGGAGATGGCCCTGCTGTCCCACAGGGAATTGGCCATGGATTTGGGCACAGTGGTGGAGATGGAGCCCAGGTCAAGAACAGAGAGGTTGAGGAGGAAGAAGTACATGGGGGTGTGGAGGCGGTGGTTACAGGCGATGGTGGTGATGATGAGGCCGTTGGCCAGGAGGGCAGCCAGGTAGATGCCCAGGAAGAGCCCAAAGTGCAAGAGCTGCAGCTCCCGTGTGTCTGCGAATGCCAGGAGGAGGAACTGGCTGATGGAGCTGCTGTTGGACATTTGCTGCCTCTGGGTGTGGAGCACTGCACAAGGAGGAAAAGACAGTGAGAAGTTAGGGGAGACTTCTCAGAGCAAAATCAACACCATTTCTCAGACTTCACACTCTGCACTGCTTTTGCATTTCTATCAGCTCTTCATTCAGCTCTGTGGCTGGAGCTCAGATTGTTTCTGGCCGAGTGTGCCAGGAGGAGCGGGACCTCTGCCCGCTGGCTGCCCAGGAGTCAGCCCTGCTCTGCAGCAGCAGATTCTTGGGAATGGGGTGGCCAGTCCTGGTGTTCCAATTTGTCAGATAAACCTCTCCTCATGAAAAAAGGGCTTGTCAGTCTCTGCACTCCCATTGCTATGAAAACACAGTTGCAAAAGCCTTTGAGAGAGGTTTTTATATAGCTCTCTCCCGACTCATCTGGAGATTCTCTTGGATTTCAGAAACCCTCACCATTTCTGCTGCATTCAGGGACAGCAAAGGGAGTCCTGCCAGGCAAGGACATTGTCTGAGGGTTAGTGCAGGGAGAGGGGAGCTGGTCTGTCCCTCTGTCTTCTTCCCAGCTGCCCTCTGCTTGTGCCTTTCTGAGACAGAGGGGAATCGCACTCACGTGTTGACATGGAAAGACACCAGGCACTGCTGAGAGCAGAGAAACCCACTGCCGAGAGCTCAGTGTCTCACCCTTTCTCAAGGTCTCAGCACCCCACTTCTCGCCAAGGACACACACGCCTCGTTTCACAAACCCATCAGCGTTTCCTTGGTCGTAGCATCTCTGCGCTTCCCCACTGGGCATTCAGGTAACAGCAGGATGCTCCAGGACAGATTGGCATCCTGGAGGGCAGCGCAGTGCTTGGAAGGACACCCCAAGGAGATACCCAAGTGTCCTAGTGATGGTATCTCAGAAAGGGAGAGTCAGCTCCTTCCCCAGCCACATAGACTACTTTGCCCACAGCCCCATGGGTTAGAGGAGAGCTTGGACACTTCATTCCCATAAAGACACTATATAGGAAGGAATGACAAGAGCGGTGCCTGACTCGGCTGCTGCAACTCCCATCCCCAGAGAGCCTGGCTGAGAGAACAAGACGACAATCACAATGTCACAGACAGGTGGAGAAACAAGGCAAAACGCAGTGATGGTCTGGCTGAGAGAGGCCAGGGCAGAGACAGCCGGGCACTCAGGACAGCCTTACCCTCACCCAGATGTTCACGCCACCTCCCAGGCACCAACATGGCCTGGACCCTGCTCTCAGTCCCTGTGCTCTGCAGAGGGAAATGGGCGTGTGGCTGGAGAGCTGCACCAGGGCTCTGCTGGAGCTCTGGCTTCACAGGTGCTTCATGCCTTGAACCACAGAGCCCTGAGGGCTGAGGCTCTGCTGGGTGGGAGAGGGGGCGAGGGGGCTTGCTCAGAGGAAGGGGCCTGCATTGGAGGGGATCATACGGAGTCTTCTGAATCCTTCGTCCCATCATATCCCTGCTGCCTGGAGATTCTCCTCCTGGGAGGTGTTTCCCTGTCCCATGTCTTTTCCCTCTCAGCTCTCACAGACCCCATCCCAACCCCTGTGCACTCCCCTTGGCCCCACAGAAACCTGCCTGTTTGCCGGGCACTGGCTGGGTTCATGTTCCTGTTTGCAGGTGGAAAAGGGCAGGTCAGAACAACCCCGATGGGTCCAGCAGAGCCGATGCTGGGTCTGTCCATGGGCAGAGGAGTGGCTGAAGGCACTCCAGGAGGTTCCTGGCAGACCTACTGATCACTCAAAGCTACAGCTCAGGAGTCTCACTGACTTCTTCCAACTTGAGAGTTCCTTATACATTTATCCCTTTTTCTACCTCTCCACCCTCTCACTAGGAAAATAAAAAAACATACTCAGGAAATCTCCTTATCTGTAACGTAATCCCTGCCTTGAGCTTCCCCTTGAAAAGTGCCCTCAGAAATGTCCTGGGGGTGAACTGCAGCTGAGCGCAGCCCTGACCCACGCAGCACCCCCTTGACAGCAGGACACTCTCCTGCCAGGAGCTGCCTCTTCCACCCACACCTTCTCCCCGCACTGCTGTTGGGGGCTCTTCAGGTAAACTGAGAGCTGATCCTGACAGGAGAGAAGTCCCTGACACAGACCAAAGCGCCCCTGGGTGAAGGGACCCTGCTACAAAGGACAGCCCAGGGCACCCCTGGCTGCACACCCACCTTCCCACTCTGCAGCCATCCCTGGGTGAAGGCAGATGATGCGCCCTGTCCCTTTGACAGAGCCATGGGGAAGCCGTGCTCCAAAGCAAGTCCTTTTTCTCTACACTGGAGAAACTGTGAGAGACCTCCTGAGAGATCCCAGAGGGTGTGGGATGTGCCAGCTTTGGGAGATGATTCCAGGAACCGCAGCTGCATTGCCCTGCAGCCAGAGACTTACCCTGTTCAGGGCTGGGAAGATTTTTCTCCAAGTGAGCTCTCCTCTCTCCTCCCACCCCAGACTGCCTTTACACTCTCTCTGCCTCCCTCCTCTGCCCTCGCTGCCTGCAGGCAGTGCCCTCAGCCCTGCTGCGCTCGGCAGA
Source organism: Sterna hirundo (assembly GCA_009819605.1). Classification (NCBI taxonomy): domain Eukaryota; kingdom Metazoa; phylum Chordata; class Aves; order Charadriiformes; family Laridae; genus Sterna; species Sterna hirundo. The sequence continues at coordinate 16,875 of WNMW01000101.1, read as the reverse complement.
GGAGCTGCTCCTGGGCAGAGCTGTCTCTCTGCAGCGCTGCCCGCTTGCCATGAGCTCCCTCCATGCCAGGAGCCCAGCCCAGCTCAGCAGCAGAGGACCAGCCCAAGGCAGCCCTTTCTCTGCCCCCTCGGGGCTCCCTCCAGGTGTCCCTGGGGCTCCAGGGGAACCTGCTGATGTAATCGCTGATGTTCCCTCCCTCAGCTGGAGAGAGACTTATGTCCTGTGGTATTTCTTGTGTTAGAAAAGAACTGGTAGGAGAATCACCTCTTTTTGTCCCATTATGAGACACCTGAAGGATGAAAGGTTGACATTGACATTGAGGTGTTGGAGGATGTCCAGAGAAGGGCTACAAAGCTGGTGAGGGGTCTGGAGGACAAACCTTATGAGGAACGACTGAGGGAGCTGGGGTTGTTTAGCCTGGAGAAGAGGAGGCTGAGGGGAGACCTTCTCACCCTCTACAACTACCTGAAAGGAGGTTGTAGAGAGATGGGGGCTGTCCTCCTTGCTGACAAGTGATAGGACGAGAGGAAAGGGGTTCAAGTTCTGTCAGGGGAGGTTTAGATTGGATATTAGGAAACATTTTTTCACTGAAAGGGTTATTAAACATTGGAATAGGCTGCCTGGGGAGGTGGTGGATTCACCGCACCTGGAGGTGTTTAAAAAAATGGTAGATGTGGTACTTAGGGACAAGGTTTAAAAGTGGCCTTTATCAGGGTAGGCTAATGGTTGGACTTGATGATCTTAAAGGTCCCTTCCAATCCCCTCAGCCAGGGGCACAGACAGGATGAGCTGGAGCCATGACTGATGGAGACAGAACTCTGGCAGGGATGGCATACACTGCCCAGACATGGTGGCACAGCTCAGTGCAGCTGGTGTCCAAGGACAGCATCCTCCAGGCACAGCAAGGATGGAAACTCAGGCTAAACTTGAGAGGCAATTCAAGGGCACCATGATGTGTGTTTAAAACATCCCGAACAGTTAAAGAAGAAACAAAGATAGTGTGTGGCCACTGCTGAGTTTCATGAGAGCAGGTGTAGATAGATCTGAGATTGTCTACGTCCTCTTTGCCTCGATCTTTCCCTGCAAGGTCTCCCAGGCCTCTGTGACTTGAGGCAGGGCCCTGGAGGAGAACAACCAGCGGTGGATGGGCATCAAGTCAGGAGTCACTTGAGCAAGCACCATCCTTACCAGTCTATAGGCCAGGACGGGTGGCATCCCAGGGAGCTGAGAGAGCAGGCCGATGTCACGGAGAGGCCACTGCCATCACCTTTGAAGCTGGGGGCACTCCCTGATGACTAGCGGCACCCAACTATTGCATGCACCTTTCCGAAATGCCCCACGGATGAGCAGGGGAGTGAAAGGCTGTGCTCCAGAGCAGGTCCCCTCAGATCACAATTCTTTCAGGGCTGAAAGAGAAGGTGACAGGATTTACCCAGGGGAGACTGTGCCTGGCCACCCTACTTGCTTTATGTGAAGAAAGGACATGACTGTTAGGTGCAAGGAGAGACGTAGTTATCTTTGACCTGCAAGTCAGCAAAGTTTTCAGCATGGTCCCACAGAACACTCTTGTGCCCAAGCTAGGATGGCTACTGCCTGCATGGATGGCTAATGGATAGGTAAAACCATCTGTACAGGCGGGCACGGAGGGACATGGTCAACGCGTGTTACGCTGCCTGGAGGCCTGTAGATTGTAAGGTGCTGCAGGGGTCTAGCCTGCAACCTGCCCTGTTTAATGTGTTTTTAATGACCCAGAGGAGACGAGAGAGTGCTTTTTCATAGCAGTTGTAGATGACAGCATATGGAGGAGAACAGACCCTCTGCTGGAGCTCAAGGCTTCCACCCAAAGGACAAAGACAGGCTGGAAGGCTGGGCCAAAAGGAAGCACACAGTACCCAATAATGACAAATCCAAAGTCCTGCCCTTGAGGTGCACTCGTCCTGTGCAATGGCAGAGGGCATGGGGCTGCATGGCTGGAGAGCAGCTCTGCAGGAAAGACTTTGGTGGTCCTTGGGTTTCCTTGGGACGACCGTGAGCCATCAGCAAGGGAGGCCAAAAGCATTCTGGGCTGTATGAGCAGGAGCAAAGAGAGTGGAAGTGATGATCCCCTTCTGCTCAGGACTTTTTACACCACATCCAGGCTAATTCTCTGGTTTATGACCCCCCCCACAATCACAGAGAAATTGGTAAAGTGGAGAAAGTTCCCTGGAGGCCCACAAAGGTGGTCAGGGCTGGAGCACAGGTTTTGTGAGAAGAAGCTGAGAGAGCTGGGCTCGTTCATTCTGAAGACTGAGTCAGGCTCACGTCCATGGTACAAGAAACGAGGACAAGAGGCAACAGGATGACAAAAGAGAGGGTCAGGGTAGATAACAGGGAGAAACTTTTCCAGCATAAGGATAGTCAAGTGCTGGAAGCTGTTTGCCAGGGAGTGTGCACTGGACCTCTTCTAGCAAGTGACCAGGATGTGTTTGGATGAAGCCCTCAGTAACTGGTCTGGCCCTGCAGGAGGCTGCTCGAGACACCTCCCGAGCTCCCATCCAGCCTAAATATGACTGTCTCTTCTTCCCCTTCATGTTTTCAAATTAGGGAAAGCTCTCAGGTCATCTCTGACCACAGAAGTAATTCACATCAGGTTCCAGGGTGCTTCACAGGTGCCCCCAAGCAGCCCTGACCACATCCTTTTCATTCCTTGAAACCACAACTGCTTCTCTTTTTTTATCCAAATCCCCTCCAAAATGAACAGCTTCCTTGTTCATCCATTCCCCCTTGGCCATGCTTTTCTTTTTTCTTACAACCTCAGGGTATATCTGAGGTGGTTGGTGTGCTGATTTTCAAACTCGGGTGGCAACTTCATTAAGCAAATCATTCTCTTTCATTGCCTGTGGCATCCTGCAATTCCCCATATTCTTATCTGGTTTGAGGCACTTTCCTGCAGGAGGACACCGAAAGACTCTCTGTTATCTCCATCTTTGGAGGTTTTCAATTCCCTAAAATGTCACCCAACCTGACCTGGGGATTGACAACCCTACCTTCTGGTTAGAGGCTGGACCAGAGGCTCCCCCACCAACCCCTTTCCCAAAAACCCTTCCATCAGCCTGTGCCTTGCAGTGTGCCCCAGGACAAGAGAGTCAGCTACAGGTGAGGGTTTCTTCAGCTCATGGGACAATTCAGGGTGGCATTGTCCTGTGTCTAGTAGGTATCTCGTCCTACCTTTGATTACTCTTTACATTTCCTGGCCAGTCTCCTTACCCACGCTGTGCTTTAGTCTGTGAAGAAGCTCAAAACCAACTCTTTGACTCGGTTACTTTCATTTTTTGTGCTGAAACGCAGGGCGGAGGAAGGCAGTTCAGAGCTTCTCGGATCTCTGCTGCACGGTTAGGACTCAGCAGCCTGGAAATGCAGGTAGCGGTGTTGTGTCAGTGTACTCCAGGGGTCAGGAGCAGTGGGTACCGGCCATAACACTGCATGAAAAATTTGCCTTCCTTTGTGCCTTTCCTGAATTCTGGGATGTGTACCTTGGCCTGTACCAAGTACCCTATTCCCCCCCTCCACCTCTTACTGGAACCAGGGAGAAAATACATGAAGCGGGCATGAATTCAGGGCAAGTCTGTCTACGAGGTGTCATCTTTAAATGGTGACAAAGAGATAGCAGTGAGAGCAAAACCACTGTTCTAAGAACTTCATGCCAGAGGCTAACTACCGAAAATTACACCCACTTTGACACGTAATAGTAACTGTCGGGAAGGAAATAAAAGAACTTTAGTTCATCATCATGAAGAATAAGAGTTCCCTTGCAGCACTGTCCGATTTCTGTTGTTAGTGATAGTACCACGAATTCCAAAACCTGCTTGAGAGCTTCTCTGTTTTCCCTTGTCTCTGAAACTCAGCCTTCTCAGACCTGGAAAGACTGCTTCTTCTAAGACTGCTTCTGTAAAGAGCAGGAGGAGGGCATTAGTCATAGGGGGGTCCATTCTGAGGGGAACTGAGGGTCCCGTATGCAGGCCGGACCCCTCCCACAGAGAGGTCTGCTGCCTCCCTGGGGCCCGTGTTAAGGATATAGCCAGGAAGCTTCCTGGCCTGATACGGCCCTCCGATTATTACCCTCTGTTGATCTTACAGGCAGACAGTGAGGAGCTGGAGAGTAGAAGTCTGAAGGCAATGAAGAAAGATTTCAGGGCCTTGGGGCGGCTTGTCAAGGGTTTGGGTGCACAAATTGTGTTCTCCTCTGCCCTTCCAGTTTTGGGGACTGACGGATGGCTGAACAAGAAAATCGGGCAGATCAACACCTGGCTCCGAAACTGGTGCTATGAGCAGGGCTCTGGGTTCAGTGATCGTAGTTTGATCTGCAGGACACCGGGCCTGCTCGCTAAGAATGGGAAAACCCTATCCCAAAAGGGGAAAAGGGTACGAGGCCAAGAGTTAGCAAGGCTTATGGACAGGGCTTTAAACTAGGGGAAAGGGGGTAAAACCAGGCCCACTAGTAATGAGCCCAGGGATAAAGGGCCAAGGGTGAGGGTGAAATCGGTAGCCCAGCTCAAGTGCATCTACACAAATGCATGTAGCCTGGGCAACAAGCGAGATGAGCTGGAAGCCATTGTGCAGCAGGACAGCTGTGATGTAGTGGCCATCACGGAGACGTGGTGGGATGACTGTCAGGACTGGAATGCTGCGATGAATGGCTACAAGCTCTTCAGAAGGGAGAGGCAAGGAAGGAGAGGCGGGGGTGTGGCTCTGTACATTAGGGAGTGTTTTGATTGTATAGAGCTGGATTCCAGTGATGATAAAGTTGAGTGTTTATGGGTAAGGTTGAAGGGGAAGGCAAATAAGGGAGATGTTGTGCTGGGGGTATGCTACAGACCACCCGGCCAGGATGAGCAGACAGATGAAGTATTCTATAAGCGGCTGGCTGAAGTCTCGCAATTGCCAGCCCTTGTTCTGGTTGGGGACTTCAACTTGCCGGGTGTCTGCTGGAAATATAACACAGCAGAGAGCAGGCAGGCTAGGAGGTTCCTCGAGTGCATGGAAGATAACTTCCTGACACAACTGGTAGAGGAACCTACCAGGAGAGGTGCCTTGCTAGACCTACTGTTGACAAACAGAGAAGGATTAGTGGGAGATGTAGTGGTTGGAGGTCGACTTGGGTTTAGTGATCATGAAATGGTCAAGTTTTCAATTTGTAGCAATGTAAGGAGGGGGGTTAGCAAAACCTCCACCTTGGACTTTCGGAGGGCAGACTTTGGCTTGTTCAGGACCCTGGTTGAGAGAGTCCCTTGGGAGACAGTCCTGAAGGGCAAAGGGGTCCAGGAAGGCTGGACGCTCTTCAAGAAGGAAATCTTAAAGGCCCAGGAGCAGGCTGTCCCCAAGTGTCGCAAGTCTAAAGGGCGGGGAAAATGGCCAGCCTGGATGAATAAGGAACTTCTGATGGGACTTAGGAATAGAAGGAGGGTTTACCACCTGTGGAAGACGGGACAGGCAACTCAGGGGGAGTACAGAGATCTCGTTAGGTTATACAGAGAGAAAGTTAGGAAGGCAAAAGCCCAGCTGGAGCTCAACTTGGCCACTACCATTAAGGACAACAAAAAAAGCTTTTATAAAGACATCAACAAAAAGAAAGCCAGGGAGAATCTCCATCCCTTACTGGATGCGGGGGGAAACGTTGCAACCAAGGACGAGGAGAAGGCTGAGATACTTAATGCCTTCTTTGCCTCTGTCTTCAATAGTCAGAGCAGCTGTCCCCAGGGTGCTCAGCCTCCTGAGCTGGAAGAATCCAGGAGGAAGTAGTCAACGATCTGCTTCTGCACCTAGACGCACATAAGTCTATGGGGCCGGATGAGATTCACCCGAGAATACTCAGGGAGCTGGCGGGAGAGCTCACCAAGCCCCTCTCCATCATTTATCAGCAATCCTGGTCAACGGGGCAGGTACCAGATGACTGGAGGGTGGCTAATGTGACGCCCATCTACAAGAAAGGTCGGAGGAGGATCCGGGAAACTACAGGCCTGTCAGCCTGACCTCGGTACCAGGAAAGATCATGGAGAGGATCATCTTGAGTGAGCTCTCACGGCAAATGTCGGCGTGTGTCGGAGTGGGAGCCGGACCCGGAGTAACGATGAAATCTCAATATGAGTATGATCGTTCTCCCTTTATTCAAGTTTTCACAGCATATATATAGACAGACAGTGAAAGACACACTGGCAAAAGTGATTGGTTTACAACCTATGTTTATGTGGCTAAAACAGTTCATTGGCACACATCTTGGGAGTTGTTGGTACACTTCTCGAGAGTTCATTGGTACACTTCTCGAGAGTTCGTTGGTGCACTTCTTGTGCCCACCCATCGCTACACAAGACAGCTTCTCCCTCTCTCCACAGATGTGGTTCTGCTTATCTTTGTTTACGGTTTTGTTACTTCTACTATTTACAGGACTTCAAGGAGAGCTCGCAGTCACATACAAGTCACATACAAGTCACTGTAACTAAGGCTTCTCCTTGAGGCTCATATCAGAGGCTGGATTGTTCATCGCAATCAGATCATGTCCCTTCTCACTCAGCCATTCCTCCACAATTCCCCCTTCTTGTTTTTGAACAATCCAGGCTCGGTTTATGACTTTTAACATAGCTTTCTTAACACACGAAAGGGCTACACATAAACACAAACCTATGATTACAAGAATTACTATAATACGTAAGCCTTCGACAAACAATCCTAATAACCAATGCGGCAGCGTTCCAAACAAGTTAGTTAACCACTCATCCAAAAACCCATGACTTTGACGGATCTTGCTCGCATGTTCTTTTAACCACTGCAACTGTTTGTGAATTGATTTGCCGTGATCGGACAGGTTCATACAGCACATCCCTTCAAAATCTTCGCAACCATGTCCTTGGGCTAATAACAAAAAGTCAACTGCTGCTCTGTTTTGAAAAATTGCATGGCGCAGGCTATTTTGATCTTCCAAGAAATTCGCTATAATCTCCGTGGTGACCTTCGCTTGTTTCTCAGCCCAGCAAGCCAACCGTCCTATATCCTTCAAAGCCCTACCTGCCGCTGCTCCAGGCATAAATAGAGACAAGAACACTCTTTCAGTAGCACTAAGTAAGGTTACCTCATCATTACAATCTGGTGTGAGACCTGTAATGTCACGCTTTGAGCGCCCGGGATGGGAATTCTTTGTCAGGTTCTTCCACCAAATCTTATTTGGGGCTAATAGTGTTAGTTTACCAAGATAGCATGGACCACCCACCACGTTTTTCGGAATTCCCTGCCATGCTCGATCACCACATATCAAGAACACATTTGATGGCAGAGCTTTTGCAGTGCCATTGTTCCAGAGGGGCATTGGGTGTCTCCTTTCAGCCCCATAGGCTCCCAGGCCATCGTTGAGGTCGGTATCATTTGTACCGCAAAAGGAATTTGGGTTTTGATAGTCATAATAGTGTGCCTTAGATGTAACATTTGTCCATCCTGTCCAATTTAATGTTCGGTGAGCGTTCAATCCCTTAACACCAGGTCCTCCAAAAAATATACAAGTTTGAGTCCAATTTTTTGAAGTGTTGCCAATTCTCATAGACCCTAACAGATTCAGTTCTTGGGGGTCCCAGGGCAGCGTAACATTCAAACCATTAATAAGTCTGGCACTACATCGACTAACACTTGGGGAGACACTACAACTATTGGTACTATAGGAACGAAATTCTTCTACTCTAAAGCCGCGTACCCCTATCAAGCATGTTCTAAAAGGCTCTGCAGCAGAGGCAAGCAATAACCAAAAAACCTGTTGTCCTGTCCTATTCGCCCAGGTGACCCACATGTTTTCCCTGGGTTCAATGTTGTGAAGGGTCATTACTGCCGGGATCATCAACCCTAGGATCAGGATCTTGAGCATCTTGATTGTCAGGTGGCCCCTGTTGAGTCAGAGCAGGTTTCACGGACCGACTGGGCACCCACACTGGACCGTGATCTGTGGAAAAACACATATATCCTCGACCATTAACTATAACTGGGACAGGTCCCATCCAGACTCCAGAAACTGGGTCTCTATACACTACTTTAAGTTGCGGGATTGCTGTTGTGCTGTTAAACTTAAGATTCTGGTGGTGGACTACCACTGGTGGCTCTTCCCTATCACCCATAAGACAGAGAAAGTTCAGTGTAAAGAGTACGCGATGTAACCTTTGCTGAGCGTCTGTTTCCATTCCTCTTTGTCTAACTAAATAGTCTTTCAATACCTGATGTGTACGTTCCACTAACCCTTGTCCTGTAGGTGAGTGCGGGATTCCTGTTGTGTGCTCGACCCCCCACCTTTGCAAAAACGCCCTAACCTTCTGGCTAACATAAGCAGGTCCGTTGTCGGTCTTAATGCGTTCAGGCACACCCAATACTGCAAAGCAGGCAAGCAAATGTTTACATACGTGATGCGCCTTTTCTCCAGGTAATGCGGTTGCCCAAACCATTTTTGAGAAGGTATCAATGGTCACATGCACATACCTCAAACGACCAAATTCTGGTATATGCGTAACATCCATCTGCCACAACTCTAAGGCTTTCAGCCCTTTCAGATTCACTCCTATCCCTATCCCTGGACCATGATTCCCGCATTTTGGACAAGCTTGAATGATACCTCGAGCCTCATTGTCTGTTAACTTAAATTGTCTTTTTAACCCTTTAGCATTCTGGTGAAAATTCTCATGACTTTGCCTAGCTTGCTGGAACTTATCTGTTGGAGGCACATGGCAAGCTGAACTGACCAGGCTGTCATCAAGTTGGTTGCCCTGACCTAGTCCTAAGTTCCACTGATGGCTGCGAATATGTCTAACACAACAGGCGGCTGTCCGTTGGTCAAGGACAGATCTCATCTGAATAAATAAATTCCCCAGCCGATGATTAGTGGTTTCCCTAAGTAGAGCATCTTCCAGGCGTGGCACTACTCCTGCCACATACAGAGAATCTGTTACCACATTCAAGGGAATGTTCAGCCAATTGTTCAAGGCCCAAACTACTGCGGCCAGTTCCAATGTTTGAAGGGAATCTCGAGTGTCTCCACTGATGATATGCTGACACCATTGATCTTTTTCCTGCCAAACACAGGCTGCACGCCACAAGCGTTTACCGGCGTCTGTATATACAGTGATACCATCTGACAGTGGGTCTCCCTGTAGTTTAGGTTTTTCTATCCACTGATTTCTTTTTAAAACTTGCCATAGTTTTCCCTGTGGCTGTTGTGAATGGACTCTCCCACTATACCCTAACAAAGCCTCTTGTATGGCAACGTCATTGCGCAGCCACCATTCTAAGTGTCCGACATTGACAGGTATGCTAATATCCTCTGGTTCTTTACCACTGATTTCTACAATTCGGGATCGACCCTTCCGTATCAGTTCCCCTATTGCCTCAGTTCTCGTTTGAATACTTGTTTTTGGTTGTACCCCTAGAAATACCCATTCCAGAACATGGAACACATCCTCTTTGGTTCTCTTTCCTTCGCATTTGTCAGTGGCATCACCCACAGAGGCGCCGGGAGGAGCAATGTCCCCCTTTCTGTTTTGCCACTGACAAATGACGGCATATGGTGACTCTTTGGTATTACAAATAAGTAAAGATACGGCTAACAGTAAGAGGCGCCGAGACGACCATGTCGATTGCAGCTTCTGTGCGATGCGTTGTAGTGCTGCTTGCTGCACCGGCGTTAAAGTGACTCTATCCGCTGGATGATTGCCTCTCAGCAATTCTGTCAAGGGGGCAATGTCAGTGTTTTGAGATGCCTACGCAGTTCCGCACCCATTGAACGTCTCCTAACAGTGTCTGGACATCAGTTAAGGTGCGCAACTGGGTAGCTATTTCCGTTTTTTGAGGTCGAATTTTGGAGTCTATAATAGACCAACCAAGATATCTCCAAGGAGGCATATGCTGCACTTTTTTGGGGGCAATGACAAGTCCTTTTTTTGACAATATGTTGGTGAGCTGTTGCAGAGATTCATCAGTAAAGGGCTCTTTTTGACAACAGAGAATGTCATCCATATAGTGATAGATGATTGTCTCTGGCCACTGACTCCGCAGTGGTTGCAATGCCCATGCCACTTAAAGTTGACATAGCGTGGGTGAATTCTTCATCCCTTGTGGCAATACAATCCATTCATAACGGTCTGCAGGTGATGCTTTATTAACTGCTGGTACTGAGAAGGCAAATCGCTGCGTGTCTTGAGGATGCAAGGGAATGGTGAAGGAACAGTCTTTTAAATCTACTATCAAAATGTGCCAGCCATTTGGCAACATGCTGGGAGATGGCATCCCAGGCTGTAATGCACCCATAGCTTGCATTTGCGCATTAACTTTGCGTAAATCGTGTAAAAGTCACCATTTTCCACTCCTCTTTGGGATTACAAAGATGGGTGTATTCCAAGGGCTAACAGAGGGTTTGATATGACCAGCTGCAAGTTGCTCAGCAACTAGCTGCCTGGCGATTTGCAGTCGCTCTTCTGTCATGGGCCACTGGTCAACCCACATGGGTGCATCAGAGATCCAAGTTAACGGTGGGTTGAGTGACCGCTCACCAGTGCCCGTGACGGAAAATGGTTTGTTGTCAACACTGCTCCAATCTGACTTAATACATCACGACCAATCAAGGCGTCCAATGCCCCTGGCAACGGTAGGACATAAACTTTCAGGCTTACTAGTTGACCTTCCGGGAATTGCATCTGTACTGGCTGTTTGCTGATCCAGAGTGTAGAGTGCCCTCCAATGCCAGAAATAGCTGACGTTGGCAGTTCTACAGACCAACTTGCTGGCCATATAGCTCGACTTATGATTGTGACATCAGCTCCTGTATCTAACATGGCGATAATCTCCTTAGTTTGACCATTCTGTGAAATGGTCATATTTATCTCAGGGCGTTGGTTCATCTGTGTAGTAAAGCAAACAGCAGGTCCCGTAGATCCAAAACCTCGATTGCCACGATAAAGTTGTGATTCTGGAGGATCGCCTAGCGGATTTTCAATGGCAAGTATTTGAGCAATTCGGCTACCTTTAGGAATAAACAAGGGAGGGCAGACAGTGTAGACCATAATGTAAATGCGGCCTGTGTAATCAGCGTCAATTATGCCGGGTAATACAATCAGTCCTTTGATTCCTGCTGATGATCGACCCAGTAACAGTCCCCCAATAGCAGTGGTGTGGTGGAACAAAGGCCTTATTGCGTTACTGGGAACTTTCTGGATGTTAGAGTCGATAAGAGTAACGTCTACTGTGGTCTCCACGTCGACCCCCATACTCCCTCGGGTTGCTCGTTGGTGCCGTTGTAGAAAGCCTTTGTCTCGTTCTGCGGGTTTATTTATGTCTGCACGCGGCCGCTCTCTGCGCTCGCTTTCCAGTTTCCCGTACAGGATCTTGTGGCATGAGTGGTCTTTTGGCACTTGTCGCACCATACGGCTTTGCGGCAGTTGCGTTTAATGTGGCCGGGCCGAGCATGGAGAGGGTACAAGGACGAGCTGGGCAGGTCAGCTTGGACACACTCACTTGGGGAAAGGCACTCTGGAGAGAAGGGTGACCAGGGAGAGGAGCAAGGGAGCATTTCTGTGCCTGCAGGGAGGAATCCATGAGAAGGAGAAACCCCTTTCTGCAGGCCCCCACTCTGGACAGGCTGCTCTGTGCCTGGACCAGGACTCTTGTGCTGGCCTGGGGAGAGGGGCTGGCACTGGGGGGACACAGACCATCTGTGGCCCAGGCACTGCGGGAGGCCACCAAAACAGGAGGGCTGAGGGGGACAGAACCCTGAGGGCTGACAGGGCACTTTGTCAGGGCAATGTCTCCCCACCCTTGAGCACACCTGTCCCATGTGGTTCCAGCACGGTGGGACCATTGGACCGTTAATGGGGCAGCAGGGCCGGCCTTCCCATTGCTCTCCAGTTGCCCCGTTCCCTTTCTCCTCGCTCAGTCACATCCCTCTAAACTACCCAGGTGCTGCTTTGAGCTTCAGGCAGGTGGAAGAATGCCCTGGTCTTTCAGCAGGCTAATAATCTCTTCAGCCAAATCTCCTTCAGCCAAGGAAGGAGAATAGAAGAATGCAGATGACAGACCTCAGAGGAGCAGACTTCGGCCTTGTCTTGTGGCTTTTTGGGGGGAGCCCATGTGAGCAGCCCAGAAGGGCAGCAGAGGGTCTGCAGTACAGTGGTCTGCAAGGACAGTGTCTTTCAAGTACCAGAGTGTGGTCATACACATAGTCAGGACAACAAGCAGAGCTATCAGAAGAAGAGGTGGGGGAAACAAGAAACTCATATGAAAGCTTCATAGAAAAAAGGAAGCATGAAGAGGTGAATGGAAGGATGAAAGAAAAGGAGGAATATGGTTGGTTTTGGAAAAGCCAAAGCTCCCGTAGAGTTGACACTTGCAAGGGATTTGAAGGGCACAACAATGAGCTGTTGCTCTTTCAGGAACAGCTAAAGAATAAACACAGATAAGGTGTGGTCACGGCTGAATTTGCAGAGAGTAGGTGTAGATAGGTACGAGGTACTCTTGGCCTGCGTCTTCACCAGCAGGGTCTCCCAGTTCCATGTGCCTAAGAGGCAGAACCCCACGCGAAATCCAGCAGTGGATGCCGATCAAGTCAGGGGCTACATAGTTAAGGTCAACCTTTAGTAGTCCATTCGGCCAGACAGGATGAATCCAAGGATGTTGTAGAGACCAGGCTGATGTCAGAGCAGGGCTGCTCTGATCTATTTTGGATCATTCTGCGTGGAATGACAATGGAATGAAAGAATCACAGCATCACAGAAGAGTAGGGGTTGGAAGGTTTGAAGTGGTAAGATCTGTTCAGATAATGTTTAGACTTCTGCGACACTGACTGTGAAAACATTCAGGAGAGGCCTTTACCCTATTTACAACCAGTAACCTGAAGCCCTACAACCACCTCTAAGTGAAGGCAGTAGGGTAGAAAATACCGGGGGAAATGAGCAATACAAATTGCAGCAGGGCTAAGCAAAGAGGAAGGATCACCTCCACCGACCTGCTGGCAGTGCTCTGCCTAGTGCAGCCCAGAAAGCCATTGGCCACCTTTGCTGCAAGGGTGCAAAGCCTGGAGAAGAGAAGGCTTTGGGGAGACCTAATATCAGCCTTCCCACATCTTCTTGGCTGTCACCATGAAAATGCATCCAGGCTCTTCACTATTGTGGGTGATGGGAGGATGAGGGCCAATGGCACCAGCTGAAACAGATGAGCAAAACTTTCTCCCTGTCAAGACAGGCAAACACTGGAGAAGATTCCCCAGAGAGCTTGTGTCATCTCCATCCTTGGAGCTTTTCAAGCCCAAAATGAAGGAAGGCCTGAGCAACCTGGTCTGACCCCATAGCTGACCCTGCTGTGAGCAGGAGGGTGGTCTAGAGATCTCCTCAGCTTCCCTCCAGCATTAATGGTTCTGTATTTCAATCCACCATCTTTCCTTCATGAGGGGAGGGAAATCAGTCAGGTTGGCAGGTCCCCCCAGAAAGCCTGATCCTTTCCATTGGTTCACCATTTCTTTTTCCCTCTTTTCCCACTCACAAGTTCTTCCCCTTGACCATTCCTGTACCCTCCCATGCAAATAGCCCACCTCTATTTACCCTTTCCTCCATGGTCCTAGTTTGGCTTCCTTTGTACTTCCATTTGGTGTTTCCAAGGTTCTCACCATGGGAATCACTTTGGTGAACAATGGCATTGATCAAGTGCCTCCTTTGATTATCTGTAGTGTCCTGCGATTCCTCATGCTGTTATCTTGTCAGAGGCAGCACAGGTCAGGGAGAGCCATCTGCACGCACACATGAACGACTGGCCCAATGGAGCTTCATTCCTGGGGGACCCTGAAAAACTCTGGGATTCAGCAAATAGAAAGCTCACATCGTTTTCCAAGGAGAAGTGTCCAGGCCTTTCCTGGGGGCAGGATTACCCCACAGATGAGGGCATGCTGTGACCTGACTGGCCGAGGACTGACCCCCAGGAGAAGGGCCTGGGCATTACGAGAGATGCAACTTTAGCCAGTGGTACATGCGGACCCTGAACTGGACTAGCTGCACACAGGGCTGCATTAGGGGGCACACGGCCACCCAGACCAGGCATTTATCAGCCCCCTTGACCCAGCACTGGTGTGGCCACACCTGGACTCGTGTGTCTGTGTGTGGGGCTCTCTGTTCTGAAGGGAGGAGGAGGAACTGGAGAAGCTCCAAAGGACATCGTCCAGGAAGGGCTTTGGGGCCTGTGTGGAGAAGCTGAGGGAGCTGGGCTTCTGAACCTTTTGAAGTGGAGGCCCAGGGCTCTCTAGCAGTAGCCTGCACCTGCTTGAAGGGTGGCTTCAGAGGTGGTGGAGCTTTTCTTGGTGGTGGGAAGAGAAGGAAACTTCAACAAAGTGCAGCTTGGAAGGTTCGGACTGCATGTGAGGAAAAAGAAATCTCACTCAAATGGTTGCACTGTGGTGCAAGAGGTGACCCAGAGGGAGTCTGGATCAGCCCATGGCTTTGTGTTTCAAGGAACAGCCGGTGAGAGTGGAGAGACATCAGTACAGATATGGAAATGCTGGGGTGAGAGCGATGTGGGAAAGCACCATGGGTGTCTGCAGCCTGCAAGGAAAGAGGTGCAGGCATGGGACAGTGATGGTCAGACTGCAGCAGAGATGGCCCAGGGCTGTGGCAAGGCTAAAAAGCCCAACAGCACCAAGGTCTTTGTCCCCTTGGCTGTGGCAGTTGCCTCTGCCACCAAGGCCCACCAGAAGAAACTTTATTTTGAGGCTCTGCACTTGGTTTCTTCTTCACCATTGCATGGAGAAGCCGGGAGGTGTCGCAGAGTTTCCCTACGCTTGCCCTTGCTCACCCTCACACCCCACTGCCCCCAGGAAGAGCCCTGAGCCACACGTGAGGGGCAGGATCTGCCTTCCCAGGGCCTGAGGGTCAGGTCTGGCCTTTCTGCTTCATCAAACAAAGCAACAGTTTTCTCTGCATTACAGCCACCTGCACTGTGCCTTTGCCCACCTGCAATCACAGCCTCCAGCCATCTCCTCTAACGAGTCCATGGGGAGACTTTGTCAGTAGTGGCCCTCAGTGGGGCCCATTAATGCTTCCAGGTACTTTGAGTTTTGCTTCTGACTCCTTGAGCAGTTTTTTCAATCTTCTCTCAGTATCTGAGGTTCGTGGTCTCAGAGCTAAATGCACCATGGGGCTCATTAAAGTAGAGAAAGGCCTAACAAGCCCTTTCTCTTGCTTTAATTTCCTTCAAGTCTTCAATACTTCTCCAGCTAATTGGAGTTTTTTTTCATAGTGTAGTTAAGAAGTAAGGTTTCAAAGAGAACCTATTTTTTTTTCTAGTATTAGTATTTTAAATTTATTTTTCAGTTTAGAGAAGGGATGATAGAACTCTTCTGCAATTGATATTGATCCAGAGGGTCTCCTCAGGAGGTCTGGATGGCTAGGAAAAGCAGTCCCTTGAGGTGACACTGTATGGACATCCTTGCTCCTCACCCCCACAACCCCACCACCTCTGTCATTGGCCAACTGGGATTTACATCACTTTTCCTTCCATCAGACTTCTCCACTGATCTCTGCAGCTGGATGTTACAGCTCCATTGCACCAGCTCCCACCCGATCTCCTTAGAGACCTGGCTGCACCCAGGCACAGGAGGACTTTTCCTCTTTGCAAGCAAAGAAAAGTAAAGAATAATCATGTTTGATAAACACCAAAACACCCTCTGCAGCCATATGCTAAGGACAAGCTGCCTCTAATGAGGTTGCTTTTCTACGAGGGATAATCTTATGAGAAATAGGTACAAACAGAGAGGTAGAAAGAGTTGGCCACAGGAGCTAATTAGACTGAAGGACAGGCAAACTTTTAACTATGTGAAGCTCAAAGCAGCACCTGGATGGGTGACAGGAACCTGGGTGAACAAAGAGTAAGAGAAGGAAAAAACGGGAATATAACAGAAAAGGCCTTTGTCTAGACAGTCTGCACTGAAAAAGATGACTTTAGAAATGGTCATTGTACCAGGACAGGTGAAAACATATGAAAGATTAGAGACATTAAGTAGACCGTATAACAGGCAGAATAGTGGCCATGAAGTTACAGGGGAAGACTGAGATTTCTGTGGAATATCCTTTTTGAAATGTCATGGGCTTGGTAGAGGTCTCTTGTGAGAGAGGACAAGCCAATGTTGCACCCAACTCTGAAAGAAACCAAAAGGGCAACCCTGGGAACTACAGGCTGCACCAGCTCAGTTTGGTGAGGAGTAAACCATCGATATCTCTTGGGTGATATTCCTGGGCGCCTAAAAGAGCAGACCATGTCCAAAAGCAGTCAGCCTGGACTTTCAAAGGGTAAATCATGGTTCAGCAGTCTGACTGCCTTCATCATGGAGTAACATCATTTGGACATGAGGGGAGAAGAGTGGGTGTCGTTCACTTCCACTTCAGCAAGATTTTTGACATGATCTCTCTTGTACTCAAGTTAGGACAGTAGAGTCTGGAAGGGCAGACAAACGGATGGTAAAACACCAGTTGGATGACGAGGTGGGGAGAGCAATGTTGAAGGGGTCATACCTTACCTGGAGGCCACTGGGACATACTGGGCCACTGTGGGGCAGCACAGGAAGCTCTCCTGGGCCCTGTTCAGTCTAACACCTGTATCCATGACCCAAAGGAGGTAACTCCCACCATGTTTAACAAGAACAAATGCTGCATTCTGCGCCTGGGACGAAACAATGCTGGACACAATATAGACTGGGAGAGGAGTGGCTAGAAAGCAGCCCTGCAGAAAGGGATCTGGGGCTGCTGGTCGACAGCAGGCTCGATGGGAGTCAGCAGTGTGCCCTGGCAGCCACGAGGGCAAACTGCATCCTGGGGTGCGTCACACACAGCATAAGCAGCTGGTGGT